>KV722348.1:1626-219504 GCA_001687445.1 Obba rivulosa
CCCCCCCCCTTTCTCATACCGATATCCACAGCCCGCGCGTATGCCGACCCGACCTCTACCACTGGCCTCCTCCCATCCGCCCAGGAGACCCTCAACGCATCGCTCTCCGCCCTCACAAGTACTATCCCATCCTCGAAGATCTTCTACCTACAGGTCTCCGACGCCGCGCGGACGGATGCGCGCGCGCTGTGCGTCGCAGCGGAGAAGCAGGGTATCCCGCCGCTGTATGCGTACTCGAACGAGTGGCGCCCGCTGCCGTTCATGAGCGCCATCGAGCCCGGCCAGCGGTGGGAGGAGTACCTGCCCGTCGTGGACGTGTGCGAGGCGGTGCTCAAGACGGGGTGGAGGGGCCCGTGGTCGTTCGAGGTAATACATCCGTATTTGAAATCACTTATCGGGGCAGCTGACAATCCGGCGGGGCGTAGGTGTTCTACAGGAAGGATATGGCAAGGGACGACCCCGATGTCCCGACGCGGTGGACGCGCGCGGCAGTCAAGAGTTACGAGAAGATTCTGGAGCAGCTCAAGCAGCGAGGGTATGTGAATAGACTGTATGTGTGAGTTGCTGCAATATACCCGTGTACAATGTTCTCTGTGATGTCTATATAACATCCGACCGTCCACCTTGCATGCGGCCTGCCACATTACCCAAAGAAGGCAGCTCTCATACCTAACCCACCAACATAGCAGCGCATATAACCCGACCACTAGTACTTAACAGCACACGATGTTTGAGTCGTCCATTTCTGTCGAGCAGGACATAGTTATACTTGAAAGCTTGGCTGGTCGTGAGTGTCAGGATACCTAACAGGGTTCTAGCTCCAACACTACATATCGTCGGTACCCAGGGGCCAGCGCCCAACGTCATGCTGCTGACGATTGCGATCGGTGCTTGCAAATGTCTTATGAACAGATACGGCATGCGGCATGGCCAGAAATACGCGGCAATACGGCACTTCCAACCCGTGCATACGGCTCGCTGGACAGATAAAACCCGTGGCGGTGGGATTGGTGCAGTCAGTGGCCAGCTACCGAAATGTCGACGGCGCACACCTGGCTTGTAACGGGGTGAGCCAGGTTCTCATTCTCCAGGTTCTTATTCTCCGGACTGTGGCTGATCCGCCACACAGCTCGTCTCGCGGAATAGGGCTCGAGCTCGTCAGACAGCTTCTGGAAGACCCCTCCAACGTCGTCATCGCGGCATGCCGCAATCCCGACGGCGCTACGGCGCTGCAGGCCCTGCGCGAGTCGGACACGGCGAAGGGCGAGCTGCACGTCGTGGGGCTCGATGTCAGCGACGAGACTTCTATCCGCGGCTCTGTCAAGGCCGTCGAACAGATCTTGGGAGAAGGTCGAGGACTTGACTACCTTGTCAACAATGCGGCTGTGGTACGCCCCTGCGAACATTCTCATCTGGGTCTTCGGGGCGTCTGATGCGAATATTCGTGCACCTGCAGCACAACGGCGACGATAGCGCCTTCGCGATTTCATCTGAAGCCTTCACGCGGATCTTCCAGACAAATGTCGTGGGGCCCGCGCTCATGGGCGAAGTCTACCTGCCGTACTTGCTGAAGAGTACCCGGAAGGTCATCGTGAACACGTCCAGCGGGCTCGGCAGCATCAGCCTTTGCCAGTATGGTCCGCGATCCACGACGTACGCCGTGACCAAGGCTGCGCTGAACATGCTGGTGCGTGGCCTCCTGTGCCTATCTGTACTCACATAGTCACTCACCCTGCGTGCAGACCAACAAGCAGGCGAAGGCGCGCCCCGAGTTGATTGTGATCTCGCTGTGCCCGGGATGGGTGAAGACCGGTGAGTAATTTGTATGCTTGTGGATTTGACTTGGTTCCCTGACCGATGCTTCGCAGACATGGGCGGGAAGGCTGCAGAGCTGGAGCCCCACGATAGTATTTCAGGCATCCTGAAGGTCGTCACGTCTTTGGGCCCGAAGGATTCTGGCAAGTTCTATAGATACAATGGGGAGGAATGGCCGTGGTGAAGGGATCCTCTTCGGCAGCAAATATTGTAATTTCCTGTGGTAGAAACGTTCGCGTGGAGCTATAGGGTGGTTCAGCGTTGTATTTCTCCATTTCGTGAGCTATATCGGCGTTTGTTGAGTCTAGAATACACACATAATGCTTGTCAATCGGGTGCTTGAGCACAGGGACTATCATGAGCTCTTCTCTTTCACGATCTCGATCTGCTCCTCGCTCCTCTTCACATCGGAATATTTCCGAGCTCTCTGAACCATTATGTCCAGACGCATGTGCCCTTCTCTCGATCTTGGCTCTCCACAGTTGTGGCTTCCGTCGACACCGCCGACCATGCATCTTCTCCCAGGACCTGCGTGGCCGCCCCTGCTCACCCTCGAGCGCAGGAATGCCGGTTCGCAGGAGGCATTGTATGCGATGCCTGAATTAATCAGCAAGTCAGTCGCGCATAGATCAAACAACAATGCCATGTCTATTTCCGTGAAGACCTGCGCGACCATTATCTGCACGCGCTCCATCGCGCTCCCCGTCAGGACTGTCCCCATGACCAAGACCGTCGCTCCCAGGATTAGTGTGCACTTCCTCCCCAGCCACTCTAACGTAGACGCAGCGGCGATCACTCCAAGAACTGCGCCGACGTCGTAGAGTGCACTTATGGTGCCGACCATGACAGTGCTGGTATGACCCATCTGGGCGAGCCAGAAGGGCGAGACAACAACACCGGACATGACACCCCGGTCATAGCTGAAGAGCCAGAATCCCATGCTGCACACGGAGGTGATGAGCGCGACGAGGCCTGCGCCCTGCAGTTTCGGAGAGGCTGTTGTGTACGTTATTGACGTCTGGCACGGGAAGATCAGGAGAAAATAAGCTATGTATCATGCAAAGCTGAAGACGTATAGAACGCACGAGTCGTCATCGTGTGCGAGCGGGTTAAGGAGGTGGTCATGTGCTGCTGGCAGAAGGTCGAGGGCGCTATTCTGGCGCGTAGAAGCAAGCTCGTGGATCTCGGGAGGAAAGACCACACTACGACATGTCACGTACACGGGATAGCGCAGAGAGCGGTCCGCCGTTCGTCCATGAGCTCTTGTGGAGTATATCGCGTGCTAGACATGAGTCTCGTGTGAGCGTCCTGGGGGTGCCCATGAACTCTACGTGTTGTGTCAGTGTTCGATTGAGATCATCTAGACATCTCTGGGCTCCAAATCTGAGATCTTCGCGCATATATCCTATTTCCGGAAGGTTTCTGCCAGAGATGTTGTCGCTGTGCAATTTAACGCCGAGCGTCAACGTGCGGAGTAGCGAATCGTAGGCCTGCAACTTCGTCGAGCAAGGACGGGATTAATAGAAAAGAGCACATGGGCTTCTTCGTTCATGATATTCTTGTGACGCCAGATATTGTGCCTGGCGAGATATCTAGATGATAGTGACTCGTAGTGTGGCCTTCAACTCCGATTAGGCGATGTCATGGCTTCTATGCAGAGCAGTCCAAGGTGCGCAGAGTGAAACCAATAACAAAAAAGTAGCGAGCGACCCGTAGCAAAATATCGAAGGTAGCAATGAAGCGAAGATCGAAGCAGCCAGGATTGTCGTCAGCGCAGGACGAGCGCGTCCAAAAAGATGATACTTGATTACGTCATACAGCGGCGATGTTTCCTTAGGTCTTTGAAGGATTATTGTGGCCGCAGACTTTTCGAAACGCCAGTTATCACAGCCGTCGCGCCATAAGATTCAAAACATAAGTACATCTATATGTTACATCCACAGAACCTCACGATCGTCACGCTAGTGGAACCTCCTGTACAATGGCCATGGGCATTTGGCTTACTACTTCGGCTTGATGTTGTCCTTCTTTCTCAAGACCGCCCTCAGTCTGTCAGTCTGCTCCTGAGACGGTATCTTGTCAGGCGTGTACATGCCCTCCCTCGGGTCGGTGGATGCCAAAGCTATACACCAGTAATCATTGCCTTGCTTCGTAACGACCCGGCGGATGTTGCCCTCGTTCTGTACCCCCGCTTTCTCTATGAGCTCAAACGCAGGGTCGGTGATCGCGCGGACGCGATCTTTCGGTGTCCTTCCGCGACACGAGGCCGTCCCCTGCTTCACCAGCCAGTCTTCGTTGACGAGAAAGCCGAAGTGACGGAGCATGATAACTGGGGCTGAGGTGGCAGATAACTATGTATCAGTATGACCCTCGAGCACAAGGTCAGTAGTTGCGGTACCTTGAATTTCGAATGGTCTTCGGAGTTTACGGCGAGCAATCGATGTGGGCGGAAGCCACATCGCGGTGATTCACTGATTCTTCTCATACTTAGGTCTTTTGAAGCATCGGTCATTCCCACTTCGAAACACCAATCATTCTGGTAAAATGATGAAATTTAAAACATCAGTACAGCTATGTATTCTATCACAGGATCTCGCGATCGTCCCCAGCAGCTGACACAATGCTAGATCGTAGCGTCTGAAGGAGAGCCAAGGAAACCTCCAGCACGACAGTCATGGGTTTTTAGCTTTCCACCACTGCGGCTGGATATGGTCCTTCTTCATCAAGACCGCCCTCAGTCTATCAATCTGCTCTTGAGGGGGCATATTCTGAGGCGTGTACATGCCCTCCTTCGGATCGTTGGATGCAAGAGCTATACACCAGTAGTTGTTGCCTTGCTTTGTAACGACCTGGCGGATGTCGCACTGGTCCCCTAACCGCGCTTTCGTCATGATGTCCCTCGCGGATCCACCCATCGTATTGTAGCGATCTAGAATTGTCTTGTTGTTTCCGAGACCCAAGCGCACTCCCCGCCTCACTAGCCAGTCTTCATCAACGAGAAAGCCAAAATGAAGGAGCATGGTAATCGAGGCTGAGACGTCAGATGACTATACGATCAGTGTTGCCCTCGAGCGTAAGGTTAGTGATTGACATACCTTGAGTTTCTGACTTACAGCGAGGGATCGATGTAGACGAAACGTGTTGTGGAGAGTTTCACAAACGCCTTCATTATGCACCACTCGAACGAACTGCAGCTCTCACGGTCAGGTGAGAACATTATGGCCACCGAACGCGCCACACCGCGGTAACTATCTCTTACTTAGGTTTTTTGAACCATTGCTCATTGGCCCACTTCGAAACACCGATTACTCCGACCATCATACAGCATGAAATTCGAAACATAAGTACAGCTTTACAGAACCTTGCAATCGTCCCCAGCACTGGCTGACACAGCTAAGCAGGTCGTAGCGTCTGAAGTAGAGCCAAGAAAACCTCCGGCACGACGTCATGGGTATTTGGCTTTCCACCACTGCGGCTGGATGTGGTCCTCCTTCTCCAAGACCGCCTTGAGTCTGTCAAGGTGTTCTTGAGGGGGCATATTATGAGGCGTGTACATGCCCTCCCTCGGATCGTTGGACGCCAGAGCTATACACCAATAGTCGTTGCCTCGCTTTGTGACGACCCGCCGGATGTCGCACTGGTCCCCTAGACGTGCTTTCTTCCTGATGTCCCTTGTGGATTGGCCGATCGTGTAGTGACGATCTCTCTTTGTGTTATCATTTCCGAGACCCAAGGTGACGCCGCGCTCCACTAGCCAGTCTTCATCAACGAGGAAGCCAAAGTAAAAGAGCATGGTACTTGAGGCCAAGATCAAAAATAACTACGGGATCAATACGGCTCTCGAGCGTGAGGATAGTGTTTGACATACCTTGGATTTCTGATTTTGTGGCGAGGATGTGGGCGAAAATCGTTCTGAAGAATTGGATGAACATCTCAGTCGACTGTCGAACGAACCACAGCGGCCACGGTCATGTGAGAGCTTATGGCCACCGAGCGCGCCACATTGCAGCGATCATTCTTCTATTTAGATCTTTTGGAGCATTGCTCAATGGCCCACTTCGAAACGTCGATTGTTCCGGCAATCATGCAGCATAAAAACGTGAAATCCGAAACATAAGTACAGCTATATATTCCATTCTCAGAACCTTGCGACCGCCACCCAGCACCTGATGCCAACACTTGCGGAACCTGCACAACGGTCATGGGTATTTGGCTTTGTACCACTGCGGCTTGATGTGGTCCTTCTTCATCAAGACCTCTTTCAAACGATCAAGCTGCTCTTGAGGGGGCATGTTGTGAGGCGTGTACATGCCCTCCCTCGGATCGTTGGATGCCAGTGCCATACACCAGTAGTCATTGCCTTGCTTTGTTACGACCCGGCGGATGTTGCACTGGTCCCCTAGCCGCGCTTTCATCATGATGTCCAACACGGATTGGCCGATCGTGTAGTAGCGATCTTCCGTGGTCTTGTTATTCCCGAGACGTAAGGCCACTCCCCGCCTCACTAGCCAGTCTTCATCGACGAGAAAACCGAAGTGAAGGAGCATAGTATTCGAGGCTGAAAGTGCCAAATCATTACATAATCAGCATGGCCCCGAGCCTAAGGCCAGCATCTGACGTACCTTGAATTCAAAAGGTCTGACTCTGTGTCGAGGGATCGAGATGGGCGAGAAGATGTTGGGAAAGACAGGACGAACGCCTTCATTATATATCGCCTGAATGAACCACAGCTGCCACGGTCATGTGAGAACATCATAGCTATCAAGCGCGCAGCGGCTTCCGACATACATTACCGACATTCCACTGTATAGCGATCCAGGATGACTTCACAATGAACTGAGAAAATCCACCGAATACAGAATGATATTCTAATACAAAGGCCGGATCTCTCATTGTCAAAACGGGTGGCCATGATTACACAGTCTCCCGCGTACACACCAGAGCGAACAAGTGGCCAGTGGCCATCCTACTCCTCCTTAAAACCCAGTCGGAGAACTTGCTGTGAGTGTACCCAGGCTCTATCCTACAACATGCCTTCTCTCACATTACCTGGCGTATCCCAGGCATTCTATGGTCTCAAAGGCATCCTCGCCAGATCTCTCGGCTTCTCTCGCACGTACAACCCGAGGAACTTAGAGTTCCTATGGTACCCCTTGTGGACACACGTACTATGTATGCTGTTTCTCGACATCGACGAGATTCTCATTGCGCCGCAATGGCCCGTTTGGCTCACAACCGCCACTCTCGCAGAGCTGCAGGAGATGGATGACGAAGGTCCGGACGATGGCGAGGATTTGGGAGCTGATGAGTCTGCTCTCGTCGAACAAGAAAGCGATGAAGACGATCATAATGTGGACAACTATTCTCACTCCGAGATCCCCGATGAAAATGAGGATCAGGGAGCATCCGCATCCTACGCCTCGACGGCTGCGCAACCGAACGCCACGTCTCAAATTATCGACAGTGCCATGCTCGCCGTAAAGGCAGAGGCCATCGACGAGCAAGAAGACCGCTATGGTGGCCTCAGGATCGATGTCGTGGCCATCCCGGCAATTCTGGAGAATAAGAACATGACACACCGCGATCTTTCCGGGGAGGCACTGAAGAAGGCTATTTTGATGAAGGTCCTCGAAATGCAACCCCAGATGTGCATTCAAGCAGCCTATGTTCTCTGCAGGTTCCCTGTCTTGGAATATGTCTATGCCATTGCTGCCGTAGGTCCTTACTGGTGCAGCACGCGGATAGATCGCAAAGCCAAGTTTACTGAACAAGAACTCAACGACTTCGTCTCGGACAAAGCGACCACCCTGAATATTCTTCGATGAGGCACACTGTGACGATAAACAAATGGACAACTCCACTCCTTCTCGGCACTACCGCTTCGACCAAACGCTTGGAGAGGCTGAAGCTGAAGATTCAGGAGCTCGTTCAACCGATCATCTTGAAGTTTAACTCTGGGAGCGAGTCGACGAGCGCTGGCAACCAGGCACCCGCTGGCAGTGCTCCGCAGCAGACCCGCGCAAAGAAGCCTGCGAACGACAAGAAGGTGACCATCGCAGTACCGACTCCGCAAGCTGGTGCCAGAGGCGGAGCGGCGGGCACTTCTGGGAATGTCGACGGCGCGTCTGGTGACACTAGTAGCACGAACACGAGGAGGAGTGCACGGCTTGGTGCGAAGTCGACCGCTACGGCTGCGGCTGAGGGCTCTCACAATGCGGCTGGGCCCTCTGGCCATGGCATGACCGGTGGTCCTGGTAACGGGAAGAAGACGAATGGAAAGAGGAGGGGTAGGGGTAAGAAGTAGTCATCGATATCGTCGAAGAACGGTAAGTATTTTAGAGCTCATATAGGTCATCTAGTGCAACACAAGCCTCGATATTCTATGTTCTTGGATTGAAGCATAGTAGTCCTATTATTTACGTGGTCTCTGCATCGGAATGTGCGCAATCAAACGCTATCATAGTGTAATTGTTTTGTAATTTTGACTGGTCCACTTCGAAACACCCATTAATGAACACAGAGATCAGCGAACAGGTCCGGAAGCTTTGATTGGCAAAGTATAATGAGAAGCAATAATTAATACTGAAACATGTATCTTCCTACCGACGTTCTTTCATCCGGGCCATAATGTACAACACTAAAAGACCGACACATCTGAAACAGAAATTGCTATGATCAATATTCCCCGACGTTATGCTCAAGCCAAACTTTTCAATCCACTTTGCGAAACGTATCCCGCATTGACAGCGCAAGAATTAAAACACACAGAGTCTGGGACCATCCATCGACGTCTAACAATAACAAGTGGTGTATTTCAGTACACACAAATAAACCTCCGCCTTGGTCTCACCTGGGAGTTGTCGAGCCGTCTTCTGCAGACGAAGTTTTGAATTCCACCAATACTGGCAGTGCGAGCGGCCAGCGATTGTACGATGTCTCCACAAATTGTCCAACGCTGGGCTCCTCTCGCCAGACCCTGTCGTATTATACGAAAGCGGTAAGCGTCGTGCGGGCTAGCTACGATAGGGGTCGTGACACACCCTGTTGGTGCAGATACTACACGTAGCGCACACGCAGCAACACCGAGTATGACATTAGTAGTACGCATTGCGAATGTAGACGAGCCCAGTCAGGGGAGGTTAGAATGTCGGGATGATGTATCGTAGTGAAACCGTTCGGATGGCCTGTAGAGTCGCCTTTGTGCTCGCACCTTTTATCCTCACTCTCGCTGCGTCAGTATGGCGTTCGCAGGCACATCGTATAGCCTCTCCGCCACAACATAACTGAGGCGCTACTATTCACTGGTGTCCAAAGACGGAGACAAGGCAGATTCCGGATACGTCAAGGAGCGCACCCTAGACTACTGCACAGTAGGAATGAAATCCATCACGCACTTGTCGCTTCAAAGAGTCCATCTCAAGGCATAGATCACGGCGAGCCACTTACGAGAACTGCTCGACTTTCTTTACATGCCCCTGGAAGGTGTGAATAGGAGGATAAGGCCAGTCAATGTTGCACTTGCATTCCGTGTACGCCGAAGCGCCCAGTCTCGAACGTGTACCAACGACGCTGAGAAAAATCAATAGTTCGATAGAACACGGAGCACCGGGCGTCGGGACCCGAAGCATCATACTCCACACACCCGTCAAATACCTAAATCAGCCAGGACCTTCTCCGTCGTCGCCCAAAGCTCCGCTGCCAGCGCCGGGTCGCGCGCATCGGCGCTCGGCTGCCCAACCTGCGCCACAGGGACCAAGTACGCGCCCTTGTATTTCTCTGGCTCCGCACGGACTGCAGGAGAGGCCGCGGCGAACACGGACGTGTACGCGCCCTCGGACGCGCTGCGGAATATGACGCCCTTGAGCGCGGCGAAGAGCCCACGGACGACGATGTTCGCGTTCTCGACACTCTTTTGGGCGCCATCTGCGTGGGGAGGAATGTTAGCGGATGGGTATGGGGGAGCGGGCCGCGGAGGGACGTACCGGTGTTGACGCCTCCGGGGTGAAGAGACAGGGCGATGATGGGCGTGTTCTCTGCGTCCAATCGCTTCTGCAGCTCTTTGATAAAGAGGATGTTTGCAAGCTTAGACATGCCTGCAGACCCAGAAGAAGAATCAGCAAGGGGATTGGCAGGTTAGAGAGACACTGCACCATATCGTGCCATCTTCGGAAGCATGGCGTCTGTGTACTCCTTGTTTATGTCGTCCAGGTCGCGAAAGCGCATCTTTGACACCATGGAGTGGGCTCCAGACGAGACCTGGGTACTGAAATTAATATTCAGGCCAGATGAGTATACAAGGAGGGACATACAGCGACGATCCGGACGTCAGAACCGGGCTGGGCGGCTGTTGTCTTGAGAAGCGGAAGTAGTGTTCGCGTGAAGACGAAGTGGCTGAAGTGGCTGGTGGATCATGAGCATCACAATCCGATGTGGTGCATCTATGGACGTACTTGACAGTCATCACATCTTGAATACCTGTGGCATGCAGAGCTAGAGATCAATATATGCGCTCTCCATAAGGGCAAAGGCACAGACTCACCATCAATAGATTTCGCATAGTCTGCCATCATGCTAGTGTACGGATGAGCGCAGCTACAGGATAGAGTAAATTGAGGACCAACAGAGCAGCGTTCAGGACTACAGGAACCAAGAGAGAGTCTGAATATTGTCAGATATGCGATGTACATGAACCACTCACTCAAACCATCAAGCCTAGTCTCTTGCTGCACCAATGACTCCCCTGACTCCTTTGCTTTCCGAGGATCGCTTAGGTCCAGCGGGTGAAATACGACCTGGCCATTACCGGGTTCAAAGCCCTCCGATCGAAGTGTCTCAAGCGCTGCATTCGCCCTCTCCTCGCTCCGCGCCCCCATATAGACCTTCGCACCATGTCTCGCAAGGTGTTGACATGTCGCATATCCCATGCCCGCACTGTGAAAGCATTGGTCATTATCTGGTGTTCGAGAACATGGACGCGTCCTACTTTCCGCCGGTAACAAAGTATACCTTTCCCGCTAAGCTGGGAACATCCACTGCTGGGTCGAACTGCTTAGAAAAGAACATGATGAGGACGTGAGGTAGTGATGGGAGTTCAGGCCGGCGCGAGCGTATAAGTAGGCGGCGTGCAATGCCGTACAGCGGGCATTGCTAAGCGATCCCATGAGAATATAGCATTTCCCGGTCGTGTATTTCTTCTTGCGCTTTGTGCGAGTGGGTGGACAAGTAGGAGCGGCTCATTAGCAACGTCGACACTGCATCCCAGGATATCCCGACGAGTCGGGCTTTACTGCAACACCGCTACCCTTGAGCACAACGAGGCCGTTCAATTCTGCAGACGTTCAGACACGGTTTGCACTAGACATAGAGTCACAGAGTATACATATGGTCAGGAATTTGAGTTGCAACTTGTCATCGAGAGCGGGAGTCGACAGAAGCGTGCGTGACAGCTGCTCGCGGCAGTTGCCGGCGCTCGGCGGCTCACCGACCTTGGCCACTAACCCATGAGAATCTATGACGGGACATATATTCAATTTCGCACAATCCAAACGTCGATAATACCTAGTTCACATCTACAGACTCTATCGGTCCAAACCTCTCAATCGAGGGTGCCTCCGCCCTCGAGTTGTCTACAGAGTGCCCCTTGACCCGCGCCTACAAGTCAAATGACTCTTCAGCCATGTTTGGTCCCTATTTCATCAATGGTCCTCGATGACCTGTGTATTCGCTTGGGAGATCTTGGTGCAACGCGGCGAGGGGGGACATGAAAGACTGCGCTTCGCCTGAGTACCGCGCTGAGGTCCAGTCACATCTGCAGCTACAGTGGGTCGAGGTAAACATGCGATCTGCTTCGAAGCGAGATATGCTAGTAGACGTCTTGTATGTGGAGTTCATCTTATGTATTCGGGAGGAAGTCCTGCTCACTGAGTAAAGCACATCTGCATTGACAGGAATATTCGTGACAGGCTACCAAAGTCTAACAAGCGCATGCTCGTGGATTCGAATGCTGTCACATCGCGAGTGAATGTTTGAGGATGTGCCCTCGAAGCAGAGACTACGGGCAACGTATATGGTGAAACCGAGTGTGGCAATCAGAATTCGCATAGATGGTCGAGAAGCATACCACAGACTGCTGCATCAGGCGTACACGGTGGAATCAAGTATGCAGTTGAACGATAGAAATGGACACCAGTCTACCTCAGGGAGCGGAGCATGGCAGTTGCATACAAGAGCTGCTCGGCTTGTCTTACAGGTCCTCGGAAGATGGAAATTGCATCCCAGATATCCCGAAGCACTGAGCCCAGCAGCAGCCCACGGAGCCGCAATATCAATGTACAACTAAATCACTACGCCTCAGAGCACCGGGGGCCCGATATACACACAACGCACACCGCACACCCTCAGACCCCCAAATCTGCTAGGACCCTTTCCGTCGTCTCCCAAAGCTCAGCCGCGAGCGCCGAGTCGCGCGCATCGGCGCTCGGCTTCCCAACCTGCGACCCTTCCCCACCAAGCTGGGTACGTCCACTGCGGGGTTGAATTGCTTGCAGGAAATCATGATGAGAATGCGATGTAGTGATGGGAGCGCACACCAGCACGAGGGTACAAGTAGACGGCATGCAATATATGCTGTACGCAGGCATTGCTGAGGAATCCTCATGATCACTAGTGCTTGATGCGACTGCGGGAGTGGGAAGACGAATGGGAGCCCTTCAGCAAAGTCAGCACTAGATGCCAGGGAGACTCGCAAACCATTCGGCAGGTCCGCGTCTGGTTGAGCTAGCCAAATCGAGCCACTTGCAGATGGCTTAAATATTACGTAATACGGCGCCGCAAGTCGGTATTGGCTCGTAAGTAAACTGGATAACAAACTGTCTACTTGCTCTCCACGGGCCAGCTTGTCAGTTCGCATCTACGAATTCTATCTCCCCGGATACACCAATCGAGCGTACCTCCGCCTTCAGAATGTCTATGAAACGGCTCTTAACCCGCGTTTGCAGGTAAAATGTCACTTCAGCCATGCCTTGGTCTCTCCTCCATGAACCGTCTTCGATGACCTGCGGATTCGCCTGGAATATCTTGATGTAGCGCGGCGAGGGGAGCACCGTGTGGAAGAACTGCGTCTGGCCTGGGTATCCGAAATGCGCCGACGTCCAGTCGTACCTTAGGCCGAGGTGAGCATACCTCAGATTTGTTTGAGACAAGGCAGCAGGACGTACTTGTATGTGGAGTTCACCGTCATGTGTCCCGGGGGAGGAGAGAAGTCCAGCCCCCTGGACGATTCCGCGGCTTCCTGGAACTTGTGTCCGCAATACGCAGACATATCTGCGACGAACTCGGGGCTACGACCGCCGATAAGCGATAGACGGATCCGTCGAGCAGTGCAGGACAAGGACCAGGGCTTGCACTGTTCAGGATGCCTACACCGCTCCGTGATGGTCCATATCAGGCCATTACATCCCGCGTTGGACGACAGTGGCACGGTCCCGCGGGCCTGCGTTCCATTGTCAGAATGAACTGGATATCCATGGTAGGTCGTATGAGACTTGATTTGCGACTGACATTAAGCACATAGCTGACGCGCTCCACGGGCGGAGCCTCTGTGTCGGCCATCGTGAGACACCTCGCGAGCAAAGCGACGAGCGTATCCTGGACAGAGAAGAACGGCACGTTTGCATCCGATATGCTTGGTCTTTCGGGTCGCCTCTGCCCTCTGGATATCCATCAACTGCTGCGCAGTGAAACGGATGTCCACTCGAACCACTTTCTCGCGGTGCGGATCCAAGTGCGGCGGCGTGTCGTCCAGGGCGTACGTCTGTTCCATGGATGGAATGTCGAAATTCGTGAACTCCTTCACAGGTGTGGGAGGGGCTGTCATGTATTTTGGCGGAGGATCGAGCGGCGGGAGCCCCTGATATATCTGCGAGAGGAGGCGAAGGACGCGGCACACGGTGAAGCCGTCGCCTTCGTCCGTGTCAGTGCTGCTGAATATACACAGCACTGAGAGAACGAACCCACGACATGGGCGCAGGAGAACCCGACGCTCGTGTACCCGATAACGATATAGTGAATTATCGCGACCTTCATGAGAGGTTCGTTCTCCCCAGAGAGAGTCTTGGCTACGCTAATTTGCTCGCTGAATGTCCATGGGCTTTGCACTACTGTATTGACTGGGACGACCTGCTGAGCATCACTTTGTCTGACCTTAACTAGGATGCCTTCATTCGAAAAACGGATCTTGGTACCGCAGTGATCAGCTTTGCTGCATAGTACCGGACATGAAGGATGGAGACAAACCTTCCAGTGATCTTGAGGTCCCTGTGGGCGCTCTAAGCGGCCCGCATATAGAGGGTATGCAGATAGAGTACGAGAGAGAGCTTGCTTAAGCCGTGGAATGTCGAGGAGCGTGGGTACAACATGCGCCGTATCCACCTAGTACGGACCATATGTCCGCAAATGCTTAGCTGGGGGTTCGCATCGTCCATTAATTTGCATCCGTACCGTGAAGGATACTATTAGGTTGTCTGGCGAGATTGGGTAGTGGGCATGCCCGTCAAGACTCGTTGGCTCTTTTGCTTTGATTGTGTAGGTATACTCTCCGGCTTCCATCAGATGCGCTTCGGAGTCCCGTAAGTACTACGTTCTCCGAGACTATACTTTCTATCCTGTTTGCAGTGATTAGTGGGTGCAGAGTGCCTACTTGAGCCTTGTGCTAGTTGTTGTTCTTAGCTCGCGCTTCCAGACTTCAGAGTACTTCTGCTCGAGTCAATGTTGTACGCCGTACAGCCATCGGTGCCGATCCCGCAGCAAGTTCCCACAGCGATCGGGAATCAATCGATGGTAAGTACTTAGCTTGCGCCCACAGATGGCGATCGACGCGCTCTCCAGGATAAGCGTAGTGCAAATGTCGGAACAAAAAATACCATTATTACCCTCATCTACTACCTACAATATGCCATAAATTAAAGTCCAAGTGACCAGCACTTTGTTTCATCATGATTCATCACTGTCTCGTAGCCTCCATGAGTTTCGCGAAAAGCGAGTCCGGACGCGCAAGCAGCGCCTGCGGCGAGTCGAACTCGGCCGGCGTGCCCTCCTCCATGACGAGCACCTTGTCGCACTGCTCGAGCAGCTTGTCGCTGAGGCGGTGCATGACGCTCATGACGGTCGCGTTCGGGCAGTTCGCGCGCACGGTTTTGAGCAGGAACACATCCGCCCCCGAGTCAAGTGACGACGTCGCCTCGTCGAGCAGCAGGATCTTCGGGTCCCGTAGGATCGCGCCTGCGAGGCACAGCAGTTGCCGCTGTCCCACGGAGAAGTTCGAGCCGTTGTCACTGACGGTCGTGTCAAGCTTGTCAGACATGTTCGAGATGGTCGTCTTCAGCCCAACGAGGTCGAGCGCGTTCCAGAGCTTGGTGTCGTCGAACCGGCCCTCAAAGTCCAGAGCGGTGCGGATGGTCCCCGAAAAGATGAAAGGGTCTGCAGAGTGGTCAGCGCGGGTGCAGAACCTGAACGCGAGATTACATACCTTGCGGTATCAGCTCCATGCCACGACGGAGGGTAGCAACACCCAATTTTGAGATATCTGCGTGAAAGTGAGACATGTTCAAGAGCCCGCACAACTTGACGCACCTTCACCGTCAACCTCCACCCTGCCCTTGCCGATCTCCAGTAAGCGAAGCAGGATCGACAGCAGTGTACTCTTGCCGGAGCCGGTGCGTCCGACGATGAAGACGGTCTCGCCTGGGACGAACTTGAGGTTGACGTTCTTGAGAACGGGGCGCTCGGGGCGAGACGGGTAGCTAGCCTCGAGGTCCTTGAAGACGATCTCGCCACGAGAAGGCCAGACGCCCTCGACAGGGTCGGTCTCAAGGTGCGCAGGGTGTTCCTGCGGCAGGCGCTCAGTGTACTCCAGTAACCGGTCGACTGAGTTCATCTGTTCGAGTATGGTCTGTCAATACCATGCCATCCAGAGTGTAATATGATAAGGACAAACCTCGGATTCGATGTTCGCGGCACTCTTGATGAGCAGATTGAGGATGTAGGTGAACGCGTTCGAGTACGAGAGAGCAACACCGAGGTGGCTGGAGCTGACGACCGACGTCTGACCAAGCATGGCAACGACAAGCACGATCAAAGACGAGAGCAACTCCATACGGATAGTGACCCAAATTTCTGGAAAGAAGGCGAAGGGTCACTATTCACTCTTCACGAGATATTGGCTGTAGTTAGACATACCGGCGCTGTTCCGAAGGAAGATAGGCTTGTTGCTTTTGTCGAGGAGACCGTTCGCACAGCCAGAGAAATCGCCTTCACGTTTATACGCAGCGATCGTAGGAATGCCATCCAAAGTCTCGCTCAGCTGCGACTGAAGAGGGGATCTCTCCGTAGCCTCCAGACGTTTGAGCTCACGGATAGACCTGAACCTGGTCATTAACGAGACGATGCCAGCAAATCTTACAACATACCTGCGGTAGAACACGAACACGATGGCATAGACCACCATGAGGCCACCAATGACGCCTGACGGCCAATAAGTCTCAACAGGGGATTGAAGGTTTGGTATACTCACCAAGAATGATGGGTGCACTGATGCCGAGAATGACGCTAGCGGAGAGGCAAGAACCAGTGGAGGCGATCAAAGCGTACAACTGCGGGAGGAGACGCTGGTCAATGCTGGCGACGTCTTTTCCGAACCTGTTGAGAATGCGTCCAGTAGGCTGCGTCTCGAACCACCACATCGGTGCCGACAAGAGGCCGGACATGGCCATGGAATGGAAGTTACGGCTCGCACGGACAACGCCAATGAGGATGCAGGTATTGAGAGACACTGTGAAGTATGAGCCTCATGAATAGAATGTGAGATGTTGTGAAGATACTCACCGACAGCGAACACAGATCCAGCGCCAATGCCGTCGTAAACCTCGATCCAGAAGACAACCGTCTCCTGGAACTTGCCCCTCGACCACCAGCTCAGCCATTGGTTCATAACAACGATGCTGCCCTGGAACAGGCAGATCAAGAGAGCGAGCAGGAGAAGGATGGGGACGCCTCCCATCGCCTTGATGTAGCTCCACCAGGTGTGCAGGGTGATCGAGCCAGAGTCCTCGACCGCGATAATGGAGCCTCCGTTGGGCTTCGTCTGCGGCTTCTTTTCTGCCTTCTTTTCCGTCTTCTGCTTAGCCTGTTGGCTGGGGGTCTTACCGAGCTTCGCCTTCTGCGAGGGAGAAGTCTCTAAGTGCGAGACGAGACGCTTGAACTCGCCGTCCTTGGCAAACAGCTCGGCGTATGATCCCTGCTCGATGACGGTGCCTTGGGACACGACGATGATATGATCGACCTGATTGAGGTATTGTAGCTGGTGGGTGACGAACAGTCTCGTCTTGCCGTGGAGGGCCTCGAGAATGCACTTCTGGAACACGAGACGGCTCACACGAGGATCCAAGGCTGCGAGGACGTCGTCCAGGACATAGATATCTGTACAATCTTCAGCGAACAGCTGATCCTAAAGATCACATCAACATACCAGCATCCGCATACACAGCACGGGCCAGTGAGAGCCGCGCCTTTTGACCACCACTCAGGTTGGCGCCGTTCTCGGCGATTTCGCTCGCTATGCCGTTGGGTAGGCGGTCAAGATCCGCACGGAAAGAAGCCGCATTCAAAGCAAATTCAAGCTGGTGGACGTCCATAGGCTTTCCAAACAAGATGTTATCCTGAACAGAGTTACTCTGAATCCAAGGCTGCTGGGGACAGTATGCCACCGAGCCGTTGCAGAAGATCTGAAGCCGAAAGCTTATAGGTATTTCATTTATCAGACGTTCAAGACCGACATCCTCACCTTGCCGGAAACGACTTGCATCTCGCCGAGGATGGCAGACATCAAGGAGCTCTTCCCAGATCCCACGCTTCCGACGATTGCAGTCAGGGAACCCTGCTTGATGGAAATGTTGACGTCGTTGAGATGAGTCTTCGGAGCAAGAGGTTTTTCCGGGTTAGTAACCTTGGGCTCGGACTTGGGTGCTGCCTTCTTCGGGGGAGGGCCTCGCGGAGGGCCCGCCTGAACCTTCTCCGGCCATGCGAAGGAACCGTCGATGATTCGGATGGGATCAGTGTAGACCGCATGAGCCACATCGGAGGGTGCAGCGACCTCTTTCGCAGACAAGAATTGATAGATACGTCCCCAGGATGCAGTTGCGAGGTTGAAGAGACTATTGAAGATTGAGCACCGAGCGTTTGGAGGGACTAGTGCCTTACTTACCTGAGGGTCTGAGGAAGCGACAAAAGAGGATCGACCAAGAACCCGAAGAATGATAGAGCCGGGAAAATTTTGGCAGCAGTCACCCCACCAGACTCGTCGCCAAACAGGGAGAGGGCAGCAATAGGCATAAGAATGTTCGAGAACTGTGAAATGAATTAGACCCATAATGACTGATTGTCCCTGCCCATAAAGCTCACCTGTCCGACCATGACGAACAGCGCGATACCGATGTCGAACATTTTCAAGTAACGCAACTGCTCACTCCGAACAGCCTCCACTCTAGCCAGGAACAGGCTTTCCCATCCGCGAATTTTAATCAGCTTGATGCCTGAAGATCATAACCAGTTATAAGCATCTGGACCATGCTGCTGCATGACAACTCGTACCATCCAGAATTTCCTTGATCATCTTGATTCTCCTGTCGCCAATGCGCAGCACCATTGGAGCAGATTTGGCCATGAAGATCGGTACGATGGAGACTAGCATGATGACGCCAACAGTCAGTGCACCGACGCCTGCCCACACGGAGACTCCCAAAATGCGGTTGAGAAGGACAATCACGGTAATGAGTTGAAGGGGAATTCCCCAGGTGAGATGAGCGATATCGACGGCCTTAGAGACGGACTCCGTGTCGACATTGGCGAGGTTCAGGATATATCCCTTTGAATACTTCTGAAGACCGTGAGCCGAAAGCCGCAACGACTTCTGATAGATAGCTGCAGAGAGCGTAGTGCGGACGTTCAAAGCCAGTCTCTTGACAATTTGGTCGGATGCCCGACCAGTCAGTGTATAGAGAATCTTCATGCCGAAGAGGATGCCGGCATTCGCGAAGATGCTGTCCACGAACAGTGGGATGCCTCCCGTAATCGCCTTGACGCCATCCTGGAACTGCTTGATCGCTTCAGGGTTTCCCTTGGGTTCAGGTCCAGCGCCCGCGACAATGATGATCTGCTGAATGAACAGCGGCGTGAAAACACCAGCGGCAATAGAGAGGAGCCAAAGAAAACCAGATATGATCCTACCAAATATCGTGCTACATCAGCATGACTGTATGATTAATGGGCACATATAGACGTACAGGAAACGGCGAGCCGAGCTGAAAATGGAGTGGAATAGTCTGGGCATCTTCTCAGTGCGGCCAGAGTTCCAGGCGTCGAAGTCGACCCAGTACTTGTCAGTCCAGGCCTGAACAGTGTTCGCCGTGTCCCTTGGGGGCATGTTATACAAGTCCTTTCATGCACGTCAGAGACCAGTAAAGAGGAATTGAAAAGCAATGCTCTTACCGATGCCTGGAGAGGGCGCTTGAAGCCGAGCCAGATTAGGTTGGTCATCCAAGAAAGGAAGAGCGACGAAATGGGATTGGGGTTCACAGTCCAGACGTTAGACGAGGGGTCGACGGGCTTGGTCTCAGGAGCAGTGATGAAAACGGTGACGGGCCTAGGGGCCTCCTCGACCTCCATCAGATTCTGCGAGAATTCCGCCGCGGCGGGAGACGTGTAGGTAGCGAGCTGCTGTTCAGTGTTGACATTGTACCGATTTGTTTCGCCTATGTCCGTGTCAGGGAACGCATGCCTATACGTGCGCTTTCAGATGGATGACTTACCGAGAATATCCTTGGCGAGCATCCCAGCAGTAAGCTTCTCGTCAAGCAGCTTGGTGAGCTCATCCTCGTAGTCGTACTTGCCCTGCATCCAGAAGAACAGTTGGGTGGCAGTGATGGAATTCAGGCCAGCCATCGTGAGTGATGCATCGATCGGGACCGGCTCGTCCAGGTTGCAGAGCTTCGTGACCTCTGCAGCAATCTCCTCCGCAATCTTCTTCGCCCGACCGCTGATGGCCTGCACGACGGGCTCGGAGGGGGCGGTAGGGAGAGGGGGAACATTGGCCAGAGGGCGCAGAGATGCCCGTGCGGCGCGAGACGCGCGGCGCTTCTTCAGCTCCTCGTCCACCCACATCTCGAGCTTCGCGAGGTTAATATGGTCCGATTCGTCAAGAGGGAGTCTCTCTAAGTGACGCGCGGCGGAGATGGCCAGCGCGAGGCGGTCGTTGACTTGTTGGCGAAGCTCG
The DNA here is from genome assembly GCA_001687445.1 of Obba rivulosa. Classification (NCBI taxonomy): domain Eukaryota; kingdom Fungi; phylum Basidiomycota; class Agaricomycetes; order Polyporales; family Gelatoporiaceae; genus Obba; species Obba rivulosa. The sequence goes on from KV722348.1 coordinate 21,767, forward strand.
TCCCGAGCGTCCTTGAGCACCTCAAGATCCGCGGTGGCGCCAGTGTAGAATAGCACGATACGGTCCGAATTAGGAGCTTTAACGAGCTTGTAGTCGGTGACGGAAGAGAACGGAGAGCAGAAAACATTCGAGAGCATGTTCTCGACCTCGTCAAGGTCGATCTCCATGTCGTCGGATTCAACCTTGCGGGACATCTTGCCGGTCAGGACGATGCGACCCTCCGAGGTCATCTTTCCAAGATCGTCTGTGTAAACGAGGACATGTTCCGCGCTAAGAGAGCGGAAGGTGTATGCGGAGGGCTGCGGCTCGCCAAGGTAGTAGGCACCGCTGTCGACGGTAACAATTCCGATGACTCCGCATGCTCCCTCCTCGGTAGGCATGACCCGATGAGACTCATCGAGTAGGACAAGGTCTTGACAGGCATTAGAGGGCGTATAACTGATCGTAGACGGAAGAACAGCCTCCTCAGCGCGGACGATGCATTGGACAGCTCCAGCGAATCCGAACTCCGAACGCTGGGTGTGATCGTGAGCAACTGGCCCGAATGAGCAAGGAAATAGACTCACAGCGTAATCACAAGCAATAGTAGCCTGAGGGAATAAACCTCGAGCGTTCGCAACATCCTGAATGCTGACGCCGTCTCCTTCGAGAATCACCCAGTACGCTCTGATCCAGCTGGGGAGCGAGCTGACTTGGGAATGTACGTAGCCATAGAAGGAACGGAAGACATTAATCGTGAAGTGGAGGCGGAGGGGCTGGCCGTGGCGCGAGGACTGGAGCTCAAGAAAGAGTGCCGCACATTGCTCAGGAATCGAAGGCGAGTCATCGAGGTGTAAAGTGCTCTGGTTGAACATAAAGCGCCGGATCTCGAAGAGCGGACGAATGGAGGTCTTCACAAAATCATAGATAAATCTCTGAAGAACGCAAGGGCCAGCACTGAGGTACATACCGAACTGCCCTGAAGCCACTGTGCATCCCGCGCCTTGAAGTATGCCGAAGATTCCGCGCTCAGAGTACCCAGAGCCTTGCGCATAGGGAAGATGATGCTCCTAGGAACCTCTGTGTCGCTCGCGCCGGGAACAATGCTCGCGATCTCCGGAATTGACTCCACCATCTCAGAAGCAAGAGGGGCGGGACAGAAAGAGGGAGGCTCCGCAGACACCAAACTGTGCGTAGAAACGGCACGAATCCCCTCCATGTCTGGAGGGGCGTCTGTGCCATACAAGACAAGGAAGAGCCCTGCGCGTTCGCAGGTCGTCTTCAGGACAGACTCAGACCAGCGGGGATTGAGGAACACCACGGTGCGTCCCGCCAGCCAGATCGCATGAGCGCCAGCGACATAGTCGACTTCCAAGCTATACTCATAGCGTGAGATTACGGAAGCATGCCATTTACCCGAAATGTACTCACTTTGTGTAGAGACCGACAGGAAGGCCAGCCTCAACCAGATAGTCAATGTGTCCTGAGAGCTGGCGGATTCTGTTCCAAAGAGCAGCGTACGACCAGTGGGTGTTTCCGGACCGGACCGCCGGGAAGTAGGGGCGAGACTTCGCAACGTGAAGAAGGGCTTCCGTGGGCGTAAGAGGAGACGTTGACATGATGATAACAATAAGATTATTTAGATCGGAACTATATGTTAGTGTCCGAGAAGAAACCAAGAGGATTCGACCAAAAGCTGAGTGTTCGTGACCTTCGTCGTCCTGCGACGTAGGACGTCAAAGAGAGTGGGTGGTCGTGGCCGTGATAGGCTGAAACGAAGTCGTAAGATGCGCCGGAAGACGCAATTAAAGAACAGTCTAGTAGATAGTAGAGAGAGGGAGGGCAGGTGAGCTGCTCAGACCAGGCTGATCGCTAAGGTATCCGGGCGCGCGAGTGGTGCATCAGTTTTATAAGTTGCCGAAAGCGTTGTTGGCGGTGCGCGGCGCCTCAGCATCATACGTGGAACTGCAGTGCGTTACATCTCTCATCATAACTCTTCACTCAACTGTACGCTGATCCTTTCAGTTTGCAAACACAGAATCCGTCAAGATGGGCTTCATAAGTGGTCGGCGCACTCTGCAGATGCACAGTTTTCTTCTGCTGGGCATCGAAGTTGCCATCTCCAAAGAAGAACGTTCAGGTGAGGTAAGATCTCGAATCCGGTCGGTGGACCGACGTCGCTACCGGCTGTCAAGATGTGGCGAGATGCGGTGTGCGGTATGCAGTAAGCCCTGATGTCGCCGCCTGTGTGATCTTGTAACGTGCATGGTCGTCGGCACTGGAGATGATTGATTGCATCTTGACTCGTACGAGAGCAGGATCTGGCAAAATGCAGCGATCAATGATATGCGGCAGCTAGTCCTCGCTGAGCAGGGGCAAGCAACGCCAGAGCTTGGCAGCTTGCACTGCTTTGTGGCCGGCTATTGGCGGACCCTGGACACCGCGAGTCAAGCGCCTTTGCTGAGCACATCACATGTTCTTGAGCAGCGCGCAGTGTTCTGTCCAATCTTCACAGCAGCTACTCAGACGTTGACTCCCCTGCCTGCTAAGAGGATGCTCCTCGCCATTTGAGTCAAGTTATAAACGCTTCCGGGGGAATCACGAATTGTGTCTGCATTCTTCCGGTGTTGCGGCGCGCTTCAATGGGTTCTGAGCGATCGGCGTCTAAACCTCCGACAGCGTTAAAATTTATTTCACATTGGGAAGCGCACCGGCGGCGCTTTGAAATATGATTGGCCCATTCTGACTCCTTCCAAAACAAGAGGTGTTCGGGGCACGATGATGTCAATCAAAATGATTGACAACGCGCGCGCGCCTCCGACCACAGAAGCGCAGCTACTGCTTGCAGTGCCCCATCGTGGAGACAATCCGTCCATCATGATATTTACTGTCTAGTGCCAAACCACATTGCAGGTATGACGATGTGGATCTTCTACCAATAGCACTGCATAGGCCCCACCTGTCGCCAACAAGTAGATGTTTCACTGCAGGCAATAGCGATGCTCCATGTCAACGACGCTGATTCTACAGGTATTTCGAATGCAGTGCCCTACTCCCATCAGCATCACTGGGTAACCGCTGCGCCTTTAGCTTCCCTGATACTCCGGCTCCAACGGCGTTCAGCTTAACTCGGCAACTCGGATTGTGAAGGGACTAATCCGGGCGCTGCAAACAATATGACCGCAATCAACTCTGTGGTAGCGGAAAACGGGTAGAACAGGGCCTCGTTGTTCTGCGCAGACTTGCCGACTGTGGCGGTCATGAAGAGCATCTTCACGAGCAGCAGGAAGGCGATGGTAGACAGGAAGATCATCCCGTGTGTCTGGCCGATGCCTTGACCGTGGTAGCCGTTCTTCTCACTCACTTAGAATTTGCCGTTGCCCATATCAGTAATGATTCCGAGTATTGACGAACAGGCTGGACATACCTTGCTTCTCGTCCTTGAAGGTCAAGACGGTCTGAACGACAAGAAGGATCGTGAGAAGTAGGAAGATGACGTCACTTGCGGTTCTGAGGTGCTTTCCGAGGTTAACCTTGGAGGCGGACGCAGAGGCTGAGTCGCTTGCACCGGCGATGCCGAGGGCCACAGCGACCGACATAGCTATCCTGACAAGCTGCAAGTTGCTCGTCACCTGTGATAGCACGCCGTAGGAGGTCTTCACGCCGGTGATCTTCTGCCTGTTGGGATGTCAGGGCTGTGTTCAAAGAGACTAAACCTTGATACTCGCCGTTGAACCACGAGCTGGTACGCCGAATATAGCAGACCGAAGAATCCGATGCTGTAGATGACTTCTTCTCCAATGAGGAGGTTCTCGTTATACGCGGCACTTCCTCCCCCGGCCAAAGCGGCGCGCATCGCAAATGCAATCATACGAACTACACGAAACCTGGTGAGTACCTTTTGACTTCGGGATCAACATAGGACTGACCGGTGCAGAAAAACGTCAGGATAATATGCACGTAAGTCTTGGACTGGAACGCCTTGAAGCCGTAGAAGGACATAAGAGGGACATAAAGGAGGCAGAAGATGACCGCTGCGGCCACGGAGTCGATCCCAGATTCCTGCTCTGGGCTAAGCCATGCGACGAAGGGGTAAAGTAATGATCTACCTGCGCGTAGTTGACTGACATGATTAGCGACTAGTAGGAATATATATCAATACGCGATCGTGTCGTTACTACTGCACCAGGCAGTTTATCGGGGAGAGTGGATCAGACAGGGGGCAAGACTGCACTGCAGCTGCAAAGGATTCCAAGATAGTGCGGCCCCGCCTTTTGAAGGTTTCGCAACGGAGGGGCGCCTGCATTGCTCCATAGCTTCCCTTGCTACGCGAACCTGGCGATCGCGCCTGACTTGCTTCCCGTGACGATGCCGCCTTCCTTTGGCGGTGCATAGCGACCATTCGATCATTCGAGCACCGGTCTCGGACAGCATAGTTCGCGAAGAAGTTATATGATTCTGGATATCTTGTTTCTGATCAGCATCGGGACAACATCTACTCTTTCGTCGATATCCCATCACGCACTGGTAGAGATCATCGATGACATTAGTGCATATTTTAGATGATCAGGGAACCGCAGGTGGTAGTTGAAAAATTGCATGTACAAACTCCGTTCTTCATCCTAGTGCTTTCACGTCCGAAAGTGCGATATACTTGGACATATTTAGTTTAGATTAATTTAGTGCTGGTAAGTTGTTAACTAGGTCAGCTTGCCGAAGTCTAATCGTGGGAATTTTCATGTCCGAAGTGGCGCATCACTGCGCGCCGGCGCGCCGGGATCAATTCGCTACCTCTTTGCCACGCAATTCGAGACTTGACGCTCGGTCACCTGCTGGCACTGCCACTCCCACTCGACGACCGTCTTTACCGCTTTGCTCTGTAATCTCTGACAGAGGTGCCTGAAGAAGTTCAAAGTGTGAATACTTCTGCTCGAACTGGCTCGCTTTGAGCGGGACGCGGTCGGAACTAATGCGTAATGTTTGAACACTTGGCATGATGCAGGCGCTCCTGAAAGCGCGCACCGGCCCCAAGCGCACATATTCTCCGTCACAAACGGGTCCCTTGTTGCCGTGGACCCGAAGAGGCAATGCAGTTGAATCTCTCTCGTCGACAGGTTGCAACGATGTTGACTGCTCCGGAGTGGATAGCATGCCAAATGCGCTCTGGAACCATCAGCTGCTCTTACCGACCATCACCGGCGCACGCGATGGTTCACCTGGTGCTGAGCAGAGCTGGCGCCTCGCTCGCTCGCACTGCATCAGAAGATCATTGATCTTGAGGCCATGCTGTACTTGATGCGGAGACTTCTCCAGATGTTGACAGCTGGAGTTTCATACCAAACTGGACGGCGAACGCGTATAATATCGTCGGCTCGCAGCTCTGTCTCGACTAACCACCCCGCATACCAGCTTGCAGTTGGCAGCTTGCACGATCCTCTCGACGCGTTTTGACTGAACGACACGACCTCTTAGACTCTCCTCTCTCGTCTTTTATCTCTCTGGCACAAGCACAAGCATTTCGTCGTTGCACAACCTAGTCGATCCTCTGTATAATCTCCTGCTGGCGTATTATTGTTGAAACACCTTCAAAGCTCTTCTCATTGCACAATAACTTTATTTATCATATTCGTTAACACAACTACGCCGACAACACACCCCCTATCTTCTATTGACAAGCAAAAATGTCTGCAGACTGCCCAGTCGCCATTGTCGGTATTGGTTGCAAGTTTCCCGGAGGTTCTGAGACGAAGGAGCTGTACTATGAGTTCCTTAGGAACAAGGGTGATGGTATGGTGGAGCCGCCTCGAGACCGCTGGAACCATGAGGAATGGATGGGTATGTAATTGATTCCGTGTAAGGCAGCAGTTGCTGACGTTCCTACTTTTCGGCAGGCCGGAAGGATGAGCCGGGCAAGTACTGTTCTTCGAAGGCCGGTTTCATCCAGGGAATCGACATGTTCGATCCTCTCGAATTCGGTATCAGCATGAAGGAAGCACAGCACCTCGATCCATCTCTGCGTCATACTCTGGAAGTTTCCCACATGGTGAGAATCTCTGACATGACGTGGGATCTGATTAGAGACTGACGGATTATGTCTCGTTTAGGCCCTCCACGACTCCGGTATTGACTACCGTGGCTCGAACACTGGTGTCTACTTCGCACAGCTGTTGGTCTCTACTAACGAACTCGATGACGACCGCTACGAAATCGACAGCCACAACGGTGTCGGAAAGTGCATTGCTATCCGTGCAAACAGAGTGTCTTTCACTTTCGACCTTCAGGGTCCGTCCCTGATGGTCGATACCGGTGCGCATTATCTACTTGAATCCGCACGAATATGAGGCTTATGTTTTGAATGCCCTCTTGTAGCTTGTTCGTCGTCTGGTACGGCGATGCACTTGGCGTTGTCTGCGATTCGCCTCGGGGAGGTGGACCAGGCACTGGTAATCGGTGAGCTCTTTGCCTTTTCGGGATGGCGTGAGCGCTCATCATGAGTAGGCGCGAGTACCATGGTTAACCCGGAGCACACCGTATCCTTCTCCAAGCTTGGTGTGCTCTCTCCCACTGGATCATCGAAGAGTTTCGACGCTGCCGCCGACGGCTACGCGCGTGCAGAAGGGTTTGCTGCGGTTCTCATTAAGAGACTCGACCATGCGATCCGCGACGGCGACACCATCTACTCCGTCATCAAGGGTTCCGCGATCAACGCGAACGGCAAGGGCAAGAGTCTTACGATGCCCGAGGCCGACAGGCAGGGCGAGACGATCAAGATGGCATACAGGCACGCGAGGAGGGACCCCGCTGAAGCCTTCTTCGTCGAGCTACACGCCACCGGTACACTTGTTGGTGACCCGATCGAGGTCAATGGTGCGGGCAGGATCTTTTCTCAGGGCCGGGATGTAAAGAAGACGCTGCGTGTCGGTAGTGTCAAGGGCAACATTGGTCACTCCGAGGGATGTAGTTTCCTCGCGAGTCTGATCAAGGTCTCCATGATGCTTCACAACAAGGAGGTCATTCCCAACCTCCGCTTCAACAAGCCGAACCCGAAGATTGACTTCGTAAAGGGCAAGATGCGTGTCCAGACGGAAGTGGGTGTTCCGCATCTATCTATAGCTTGAACCGATACTAATACGCAATATCTCAATTAGCTGGAGAAGATGACGGCCGAAATGGCTGGTAAAGATGGCAAATGGGTGACCTCCGTCTCCTCGTACGGTGTCGGTGGCGCCAACGCCCATATCGTGCTGGAGACTTTCGAGGCAGCCGATCAAGTTCTGCAGATTACCTCGCAGACCGAGGAGACGATTGCGAAGCCGCTCTATCTATTCTCCGTCGGTACACTCACGGAGGCCTCGATCGTCCGTTGGCAGGAGGTCCTGGGCCAGACGTACCAGGGTGTCACCGACCCGAAGACGCTTCGCTCGCTTGCCCGCGAATTGGCGCGCCAGTCGCGAGCGTACTCTTACCGTTCCTTTGCAGTCGGCTCCACCTTGTCCCCGGAGATCAAGTTCTCCAAGCCGGCGCTCGTCAGTGGCAATGCCAACCCTAAGCTCTGTCTGGTCTTCGCCGGACAGGGCCCTCAGCACATCTTCATGGGTCGTCAGCTCTCCGAGAGCTTCCCTGCTTTCCTCGCCGCCATCCAGGCGAATGACGATGTACTTGTCAAGAAGTACGGACAGGAGTCATTCGTTAAGCGCAGCGGCTTGTTCGTGCCTGGCGCGGAAGCCAGTCTCGCTGCGAACGGCGTTTGGGCTGTCAAGGATGTCGTTATGTCCCTGGTCTTCTTCCAGACTGCGCTCGTCGACCTCATTAAGAGCCTCGGTATCGAGTACGAATATGTTGTTGGCCACAGGTAAGGTTTCGTGTTGTGTCGAAGCTGTATCAGCTGACGCCGTCGTCTAGTATCGGCGAGATTGCCATGGGCTACGCCTCCGGCCACTACGACCAGGATACTGCGATCGATATCGCCGTTGCTCGTACGGCTGCGATGATGGAGGCTGAGTGCAACGGCTTCATGATCTCCCTTAGCGTTGGAGTCCAGAAGGCTGCGCTGTTGATCAAGAAGGTCCTGGAGAAAGCGAGGGCAAAGGACGGCCCTTGGGTCGAAGGAATCAACTTCCCTGGTAAGACCACCACTCTCGCCTACCATATGGACGTCGTGGACGCTATGGTGGAACTCGCCGCCGATCCTGCGGACAAGGTCTTCGCTGCGAAGCTCAGAGTAACATGCGCATTCCACACGCCCCTCATGGAACCTCAGGAGAACGTCTTCCGTGAGCTCATGAAGACCGCGATCAAGAAGTCCGACCGCTCGCCTACGGCCCGTGTCATGTCCACCGTGGACGGCAAGTGGCTGGAGCGCGACCTCGACGTTGACTACTGCTGGGACAACATCAGAAAGCCGGTTCTCTTCGGCACTGCGGTCAACAAGATAGTCAAGGACGTCGATGACGTGGTTTTCCTTGAAGTCGCCCCCCATCCGGTTCTGAAGTCCTACGTTGAGGAGATTGGTGGCAACCCCATCAGTCTCGTGAAGCGCCCCAACCCGAAGGTGCCTGCGCAGAACACCGGAGAGCACTATCAGTTCCTCGAGGGTATCGGCAACTTGCTGTCGGCCGGTTTCAAGCGCGTAGACTTCTCCCGGTTTTTCGCGACTCCCGACGGTCAGACTACATTCGACAAGGTCAAGCTCCCGGCCTACCCTTATAACAAGACGTCGTGCTGGTCCGAGTCTGCTGAGGGGCGTTCTCTGCGTCTCAAGGAGAAGTCGCGCCCGGTCGCACCTGCCCACTTCCGCCTCAGCGTCGACACTCACCCTTCTCTCACTGGCCACGTGGTCATGGATGCAGTCCTATACCCTGGATCCGGGTAAGCCGTTCTTTCGTAAGTTATAATTCGCATCTAATTTAGTCTTCCAAGATACATTGAAGCTATCCTTGAGAACGGCGCGATGGTGCTGAAGGATTTCGCTGTCCACAAGCCTCTCGTCCTTGCCGCCCATGGTACCGATCCTGCGCATGCAGGCTGTGTCATCCGCGGCAATCAGTTTGAGTTCCGGGCGTCGACTTCGAACACTTTCATTGACGGCGACGTTGTTCTCGATACGTGCTACGCAAGTGGCACATTCTATAAGGAGAACCCCGCCTTCGACGAGAACCACCCGAGGATGTTCAATGTCAATGAGGCTCTTTCTCGCGCGGTTGGCTCCATTACTGGCGACGAGTTCTATGACGCCATTCCTGCTGCGTACGGGTACAAGGATCACTTCCGTAACTACCTGAAGGAGGTCTACGAGGTCGTGGACGACGAATCGTGGGGCGACAAGGGTTATCTCACGCGCCTGGAGATCCCTGCGGACACCCCCGATGTATTCGACGACGGATGGGTCATCCACCCTGGTCTTCTCGACAGCATCACTCAGTGCGGTCTTGCGATGTTCATCAGCATAATCACGAAGACATTCGACTTCAACGGGACGTTCTTGCCTGTCAAGATGGATGCGCTAACACGCTGGGACAGCCGGGACGCTCTTTCCCTGAACACGGAGCTGCGTGCAGGTCCTATATGGACATACTACCAGACTCGTGTCTGGGGCCCGAAGGGTCCTTTCGTGGCCGACTACATCATCTGCAACGCCCAGGGTCGCGTTCTCTTCACTATCGAAGGATTTGAGATCGCGCTCGCGCCCGAGGCAGAGCCGGTGGTCATCGATGACTCTAGCGTCCAGGAGCGTCTCACCACTATCTGGCAGCCAAAGACTTTCAACATCGCTAGCTATGCTCTGCCCCCTGCATCTCAGTCTACCTCCGTCGATGAGTATCTGGGACTCGTCATGGTGGAGCTTCTCGGCAAGGCTCGTAGCGGAGGCCGGCACGTTGTCCGTGCAATTGACCTTGATGAAAGTTCCGACATCGCTCGCGCTGTCGATTCAGTCGTCTCCAAGGATCTTGCCGACAGTCACCTCTCTGTGGAGTACTTCTGTGCCGGTGAGTCCGCGGAGAAGGCGGACGCCAAAACAGGAAGCATGAGCTATGAGCACGCGCGCTCATGCATTGTGGATGTCGCGCGCTTTGTTGATGCACCTGAGGTGCCCCTCAGAAGGTGAGTTTCATCGGAGCTTCCTGTAGCATTGCACTCTAAATTATTCACTCCTCAGCTTCGACGTTGTACTGCGTACGCTCGATCTCTCGCGGGTGCCCAAGAATCTGGAGTACTTCGCGAGTCTCCTCGTGGATTCCGGAGTATTGGTCCTCGCTGTCTCTGGTATGTCGCACGAACTGCCCAAGCTGATCTAGATGTTAATATCCACTTAGATAACGGTGCAACAGCAGCAGAGAACTCGGATGCAGAGGCCTTTACTAAGTTCTCCCTCGACGAGCTTCTAGAGCGTGTCCGCTTACTGTGTGGAGGCGATGTCCAGGTACAGACACTGTCAGGCGATCAAACCATCATTGTCTCTCGCATCCTCGGGTCTTCCGTTGGAGAAGCTGAGACAGACAAGCAAGTAATCGTCTTCCACATGGAGCACGGCAACGAGGGTCAGCTTGTCGACCTCGTCAAAGGCGTTGCGGGCGATGTGGAGCTCTGGATCGCTGGTAATGACGATGCTGCTGGCATCGGCGCTCTTGGCGTTGCAGGTTGCATTGCTGCCGAATCTCCCGACTACATCGTTCGCTCGATCTTGTTTGAGGAACACTCGCTCGCCGCAAAGGAGAGGGAAGCTTGGGTCCACGCCCTGCGTCGACAGCGCCACCTCTTGGAACAGCACATGAAGATCAGCAAGAATGGCGACATCTATGTCCGCAGGCTCGTCGAAACTGGCCTCGAGCTCAAGAAGTATGACATCCCTGCTGTCGTTGCTCGTCCATCGTCGACGGGTAACATGACGTTGTCCGCCTCCTTCCCTCCTTCCGTTGGCTCCAACGACGTCGAGATCGTTGTTGATACGATCGGTCTCGACGATCCCGTGGGTGCGAAGCCTGCAGCATTCGTTGGTAAAGTTGTTTCGACTGGTGCTTCTGTGAACTCTATTACCAGTGGAGACAAGGTGCGATGACATCCCTATATATACATTGCAATGTTTAATCGGCTCATTTACAGGTTGTTGTCACCGTGTCTCGTCCTCTGTCGGACAAGATCGTGGTGGATCAGAACAGCGTCGTCAAGTTGCAGGGAGACATCGACGTGGAAGAAATTGCTGCTCTTCCTTCGACCCTTCTTCCGGCATGGATTGGACTTAACGGAAAGCTTTCCAAGGATTCCGTTGTTCTCATCCACTCTGCATGCTCTCGTATGTGATAATTTTTCTCAAGATCGTGATATGATATTCAAGTGATTTTCAGGTTCTGGTTTCGGCGCTATTCAGTTGTCCCGTCGGGCGGGTGCGCGTGTGTTTTACACGGTTCCGAACAAGTCTGAGGCTCAATATCTGGTCTCCGAGCTCAATATCGAGGAGAGCAACATCGCCCTGAACTATGCCGTCGACGAGTGCTTGGCGGCTGCCAAGAAGTGGCTGCGGAAGTCTAAGCTGACCGGATTCGATGTCATCTTCAACGCAGATGGGCAACAGCCTTTGGCGACGGGCGTGGACCTGCTCACTCCCATTGGTACATTTGTGCACAACAAGAGGACGTCGGAGGCAGTCGTTCTTCCTCCCGGCGCTCCGTCTGTGCAAGTCATCGACATCGCCTCCTTGGTCAAGTCCTACCCCGCGAAGCTTGCTTCGTCCACATTGGAGATCCTCGCTGAACATCGCGCACAGCCGTTTGCCTTGTCACATCGTGCTCATTCGATGGCCGCACTCTCGGGTGCCACACTTTCGGGTCTTCCTTTGGCGACACCCGTCGTGTCGCTGAACCCGAAGCCATCGGTTCGCGTGGATGCCTATGCTCAGTTGTTTAACCCAAGGAAGAGCTACATCCTCGTGGGAGGTAGCAGTGAACTCGGTGTCCGCATTGCGACCTGGATGGCGGACCACGGTGCCAGGCATATATTCCTCACCAGTCGCCGTGGAGAGAAGGCTTTGACGAAGGTCGACAAGCTGTACATCAGACATCTTCACCAGCGTGGTGTTCACCTTGAGGTAATAGCGTCCAACGCAGTCAGCAAGCGCGATATGACGACGGTCATCGAAGAGGCCCGCCGTGCTGGGCCAATCGGTGGCGTCTTCCTGATGACGGTCGTTCTTCGAGATGCAGCCTTCACCAACCTAAGCCAAGAGGTGAGTATACGTGTTCTCATCTTGGAATAGCTTCTGAAACATTTCTGCTTCAGTCCTTCGATGACGTTTACGAATCCAAGGTTGAATGCTTGAACGTCCTTCTTTCTCTGGCTCACCCTGCCGAGATGGACTTCTTGCTTCTCTTTTCCACTATTGGTTCAGTCTTCGGTAATGCTGGGCAAGCAGCGTACTGTGCATCTCAACTGTAAGTCACTATCTTACATCTGGATCAGGTCCTAATCTCACGATTATTTAGGTACCTTGATCGCATCGCAGACGTCTTGCCCAACACCATCTCCATGTCCTTCCCTCCGATCACCGATTCTGGTATCTTCAAGCGTCTTGTAATGGCCACAAAGGGGCGAGCAAATACTGGTCAGCTTACGAAGACCGGAATGACTACTGCTCAAGTCTGCAACTTCATCGGTGACTGCCTTGTCCGCACCGTCGCGCACTATGTGCCCATGCTCGCGGTTCGGGATGTCCCCGAGACATTCCCTACGTGCGAGCCGCTGCTCTACGGACATCTCCTTCCCGCTCAGTTCTTAAACGTTGGCGGTCAAGGGAACAAGGGCGATGCGGGAGAGACTCCTGCGACTCTGCTTGCCGCTCTTCTTGGCATGTCTGCGGAGCAGATCACCGAGAATGCTTTGATCACCAGCTTCGGGTTGGATTCGCTAGCTGGTAAGTTCATTATATAGCTGGGGCGGATCTTATCTGACTAAGCATTGTTGTAAAGCTACGCGGTTCAGCCATCAGCTCAAAGCTAACTTCAAGATTCAAGTCAGCCAGATCGAGTTGCTCGGCTCGATGACTGTCGGCATTCTCAACGACATGATTCGTAAAGTAGGCTTGGCTACGTCGGGAGACGACAACTCGTCCGCGGTCGACGACGGCTCTGCCAAATACGGCCAGCCGCTCCTTGCTACTCTGAACGATCACCTGGCATACGACGAGCCGTACACGACGGATGCCTCTCCTCACCAGTACCGCATCTGGCTTGCTCAGGTACAGTGATTTCTGCTATTCGCTAGTGAGCTTCTTCGCTTACTTCGGTTACAGGCCGAGTACGACAATGCTCGCAAGCGCAGCGCAAGTCATATCGACCCCCTCATGTCTCGATTCGGCGCTACACAGTGGGATACACACGAAGGTTACTTCGTAACAGTGCAGTCCGACACCGATCTCGACATCGATCGCATGCGCAAGGCCTTCCAGGAGGTTGTTCAGCGTCACGGCGCCCTGCGCACGACCTTCGCCTGGAGCGAGGAGTTGGGCAAGTTGGTCCAGACTATCCACCCCACTGTTGACTTCGAGCCGAGACTCGTCGATCTTTCTGGTCAACCTGACGCGGAGAAGAAGGCGTTTGACCTGGCCTGCACCGAGAATCGCGAGCCATCCTTCAAGCTCGATCAGCTGCCACTACTCTCCGCGACTATGTATAGACTCGGTGGTGGCGCGTATTCATTCAGCGTTATCATCCACCACATCATCATCGACGAGGCATCGCTGGGTATGTTCTTCTACGAGCTGTTCGCCCTTTACCTGCACGGTATCGGCAGCCTTGCTCCAATGAACTATCACTACTCCGACTTCAGTAACTGGTTCCTACGTACCGCGGACCGTAGGGCTGAGCTGCGGGATTCCCAACTCCAGTACTGGACGCAGACGCTCTCCGATGTCCACCCGCTGCATCTCACCCTGGCGAAGCCGTCTGACGTCGAGCAGTGCTCTGTCACGCAGATCGAGGCTTCCATCGATCCGGAGGCGTTGGCGCAGTACCACAAGCTCATTACCGCTGCCAGCGTCACGAACTTTGCAGGCTTCTTCGCGGTCTACAACGTCCTTCTCCACAAATACTCGTCGCAGAAGACATTCGTCGTCGGCACTGCGGTCACGCAGCGTAGCCTGCCCCAGCTCCAAGATGTTATGGGCTTCTTCGCCAACATCCTTCCGATCAAGACCGTCGTCGACGAGGATCAGACGTTCCTGGAGTACCTCGCTTCGTTCAAGACGACGTTGATGGATAGCCTCGCACACGACGACGTTACCTATGAAGACATCGTCGCACAGGGCAAGACGTCTTCCCAGGATCGCGGCTACTTCAAGCACCTCTTCGCTCCGGGTGGCTTCAACCTCGAGATGATCAAGGACTTCGAGACTAGCAACATGAGGACGAACAGTATTCTACCTTTGCCAAACGGCGAGGAAAAATACGAGCTGCTTCTCACTGCGCACACCAAGACTGGCAAGGTTGTCCTTCGCTTCGACAACTACCTGTTTTCTGAGAAGAGCGCCCGCCAGCTTCTTGACGCGTACATTGGACTCATCGGCACTCTCGGTATGGCTCCAAACACGAAGATTCGTGATGTCTCTGCTGTCAGCCACGCCGAGGAACTCCGCCTTGTCAAGGAGCTTTCCTCATCAGGTGCTGTCGCTCCCGTCGAATCTCTACTCCACGCCCTCGTTGAGCGTCAGGCTGAGCTCACTCCTCAGCTTCCCGCTGTCGAGTTCGAGGACAGTGTCTTGACATACGCCGAGTTGAACAGGAAGGCCAATCGCATCGCTTACTCGCTCATGCACGAGGGTGTTGGACCCGACAGCATTGTGGCTATCTGCTTCGACCGAGGCATCCATCAAATCCTGGCCATTCTCGCTGTGCTGAAGGCTGGTGGAGCGTTCGTTCCTCTCGATCCGGATGACCCGATGCTTCGCAAGGAGATGATTATCATGGACTGCCAGGCGAAGGTCCTCCTGACCACTCAATCTCACCGCCGTGCGTTCGATAAAACCATTGCCTCGAAGGCTATTGTGAGTTGTATCGTCCTGCTCACCGTTATTTCTTATCCTAACTCCTGATAGGTTGCATACATTGATGATCCGACTTATGAGAAGCGCCTCAACCGCTTCGACGACGCGAATCCCTCGATTCAGTCTCTGAGCCCGAGCCATTTGGCATACATCATGTGAGTTATTCTGGCTTGATCCTTCGTCAATATCTCATCCTGTTTCCAGGTTCACGAGCGGCAGTACTGGAAAGCCGAAGGGCGTCATGATCGAGCATCGCGCCATCTCCAATCTCGTCCAGCACTCTTCCGTGTACGGCTACAAGCACGGGGCACGTGTGTTGTCGTCTTTGGCATACACCTTCGATCCTTTCGTTGTGGACGTCTTCGGCACTCTCTCGTGCGGTGCGACCCTCATTACCGGTGTCAAGGAGCTGGTACTTGGCGATATTGGCAAAGCGCTCAAGACGCTGAACGTGAACGTCCTGCACGTCACGCCCAGTATTTTGGCTGTCGTCCCACTGGAGCAGTACCCCGCTTTGGACACTGTCGTCGTCGCTGGCGAAGCACTGGGCAAGAAGCTCATCGAGGATTGGTCCAAGAGGGTCAAGTTCATGAACATGTACGGGCCCACTGAAGCTTCTGTTGACTGCGTCTCGTGCCACGTCACTTCACCTGCCCTCTCCGGCGTTATCGGACGACCGCTGCCCAACTGCCGACTCTACATTCTTGACGATCACATGCGCCCTGCTCCGCTTGGTGTTGAAGGCGAACTGTACATCGGCGGTATCCAGCTTGCTCGTGGGTATTTGCACAGACAGGATCTCACTGAGGCCAGCTTCATCCCCAACCCGTTCGTTCCGGGCGAAAGGCTGTACAAGACCGGTGATGTCGCTCTTTACCGCTCGGATGGTAACATCGAGTACCGCGGCCGCAAGGATCGCCAGATCAAACTCCGTGGCCAGCGTATCGAGCTTGGTGAGGTAGAAGACGTCATTGTGAAGTTCCCCGCCGTGCAGCGAGCGGCTGTGGTAATTCGCACTATCCATGACGACCCTGCCATTGTGGCCTTCGTCGAGTTCAAGAGTACCGTCACTGGAGATAATGCCGAGGACGAGAAGGAGGCTCTCAAGATGCATGTCTCGGAGCGCCTGCCTCGCTTCATGTACCCGTCCCTGATTGCTGTCCTTCCTACTCTCCCGACGTCCCGAAGCGGCAAAACCGATCGCAAGGCTCTCGCAGAGCTCGACCTCCAGCCATTTGCCCCCGATCTCTCGCACGACATGGGTGTTCCGCAGTCAGAGGTTGAGAGCGAGCTGCTCTCCATCTTCGCCAACCTGCTCAAGGTCGACGCCGGCTCCTTTGGCGTTACCCACGACCTGTTCTCTGTCGGCATGAACTCGCTCATGGCAGTTCAGGCAGCCGGTATCGTCTCGAAGACGTTCAACGTGCACATGGGGCTCAACAACATGTACTTGCGGTATGTAGTTTCAGCACTTGTTACGATTCTCTCCTGACTGATCTTGTATGGTTAGGCCAACGATTCGCGAGCTTGCAACCCTTGTGATCGACGCAATGGGCCAAGATCAGCGTCAAATCCTGGACGCTGAGGACGCTGAGAACGACTTCTTGATCGAGTTCCTACCGATCAAGAAGAAGGGTATCCTGCCTCGTATCTTCCTGGTCCACGACGTCACTGGCATGGCGACGCCATTCATGCGCCTCGGTGCTTACATGCCCAACGAGATGTATGCCATCGGTGACAGGGACTTTGGTAACGCGACCGGTTTCCAGTCCATCGAGGCCATGGCCGACCACTATATCTCCCTGATTAAGACTGTTCAGCCCGAGGGACCTTACCTCATCGCCGGTTACTCGCTCGGTGGTATCGTCGCGCTGTGCATGGCATCGAAGCTGACGAACGCTGGCGAGAAAGTCAAGCACCTGGTCCTCTTCGACCCGATATTCATCCCGACGCGCGAACGCCAGAGCCTGAAGTCGACCGATTGGACCACGCGTGCGATCGAGCGCATCTCAGAGAACTTCCCTGAGATCGGCGACAAATGGAAGAACAAGCTCCGCGTCGAGATCCGCAAGAACCTCGATGCAATGTGGGACTATGAGGCACCACACTACGATGAGCCGACTACCCTTGTCGTGCCTAAGGACCGCTCGTGGTACCGCAGCGGCCACGCAAGCGACTTCGACACCGGTATTGATGACCGCAACGGCTGGGACTTCAGGCTGTCCAAGCTTGACATGAAGGTGGCATCGGGACGGCACGATACCATGTTCGCGCCTGCGCACGTCAAGATCCTCGCTGGCGTGTTCAAGGAGATCCTCGCCTCGCTACCTGCTGATGAGGTAAGCACAAGTCGGTTTCGCTGACAATAGGACTCAGAGCTGACTATCTCATAGCTTCCCAGCTCGACTCCTACACTTATCAAAGGGAACGGCCGCGCAAAAGTAGCTAATGTACGTATTCCCTCGTTGCGTCTATGAACCATGTATTGATGTTGACTCTACTCCAGGGTAACGCCAAGTCTAACGACCACGCCGGCAATGGCCATGCTCACTGATTATGTCTCTTCACTACAAAATCGTGTCGTATTCGGGCTTGGGGGATCGTGTCATACAGTCATAACTCGCATCATGTAATACTTATTCCGCAATATACTCTCGCTTGTGCCAACATTTTATGTGTCGAAGATGTGACGATCGTTCAGACTC
Source organism: Obba rivulosa (assembly GCA_001687445.1). Lineage (NCBI taxonomy): Eukaryota > Fungi > Basidiomycota > Agaricomycetes > Polyporales > Gelatoporiaceae > Obba > Obba rivulosa. The sequence continues at coordinate 39,482 of KV722348.1, forward strand.
ATTGGCACTTGCTCCTTGACATGGGTCGCCTAACCGACTGGGCCAGGAAAGTATTCGAGACGGGCGTTTGTCCTTGTTCATGCAAAGTAGCGCCATCTAACATCTGACATGCAGAATATCAGGAAAATCAGACTAGGTAGTCACGAGCAGCTCACAATAACAAGTCAACTCGGCGAATGTGGCTTGGATGTGGATAGCAACACTATCAGGGGTATTGAAATTTAGGTGATTGGGATCTGAGCATGACAAGAACTTGTAGACTAGTTTTAGGCTGCCACGGCGTCAACCTTCCGGGAACACATGTTGGATAGCTTCAGCCAATAAGAGAACGTGTTCAAGAAGACTGTGCACGCGATCGGCGCTTGAGCTTCCGCTTGGACGGCTCGCTGATCAGCTGGCAGCGACTAACATCCCCCGGGCCGTCAGGACAGGCTCAGTAGGCCGCGCCTTCCGCACTCGCATTCCTAGGTCGTTCTCCCTTCAGCTTGAATCCACTCATGTCAGTGACTCACCCATTCAACATCGCTTTCAAGCTATGACTACCCATCCCTGGCAGTTTGAACTCACCCGCTGGAGCACTCAATCCCTCCGAAGTCCCAGAGCCCGATGTGAACTGGTAAGCTGAATTACATAAACATACGTGAAGAGCGGTTACCTTCGGTATCTGGCCGCAGCCCACGAAGTCGCCAGTGATCGGATCTGCGAATCTTGCTCTTCACAATTAACCAGGCCTCATCGACATATTAAATGACTTTCGAAGGAGAAGTTGATTTGTGAGCACGTTTAAACTGATACAATCACTGATAATTTTTTTTGGGCGTTGATTCCTTGATCCAGAAGCTTTCGCGACACACGTGTGCTTTGAATCACAGCAGACCCTCAGAGCGATCCGGTGTGTGCAGTTGCACCCACTTGGCTCCGAGGCCAGTGGATGGCATCGAGACCCGCTTATAGTCAAGACGCTTGATGTCGGGACCCTGCTGAAAAAGCTGAATCTCAAAACCGTGTTGGGATCCTCTCGCTCACAGCCTAGTAAACGGAGCCAATGCATAGTACGATATGGCAACACACCCCATACTTGGACATGTAATGAAGTCCGCAGAATGGGATACATCCCGAACATCAGTTCCACTACACGTCGGGAGACCAGACACAAGCCGAAACTCCATGACACCCTCTATAGCCGATCACGCCGCCGATGATTCCATGCGCTCCGGTCGGCGGAACGTTCGTTCTGTGCGCGCCGCGCACGCATAGTACAATGGCGCCCAACGGCATCGCATCCTTGACGCTCGACTCATCGTCTTTCATGTTGGCCCGTGATCTCACATTAGCGCCAGTTTGTAACTATTCGCTAGACGCACCTTTTGATCGAATCCTCTCCCCTTTTGTGCAACCAAAACACTGAGCTCCAAACTCAGTGCCGAGGTATGGCGACTCACGGCCATAACGTTGACCGCTTATCCCCAGCTACCTCTGAGACAGCTCAGGGTTCTTATTGGGTTGTGGGATGGTCTATGCAACAGTTGGGGTCAAGCTTGACAAGCATGGCGATCGACTTCGTCATTCTTCCTGACTTTGGCTGTCTCGGCTATGGTCCGACGAAGGTGAGTTCGACATACCGTGGTACTTCATTGTCTCCAAACGGCTTATTGCCTCATGCAGCTCCCAGATTTAGTACTACCGGATTATTAGAGATATGCACTCGCCGCCCCTTTGTGTCGCCCGGCAGCGCACTTGTACTACGCAAGCCACTCGTGTCGGCCTCGGCCCTTCTAAAGGGTACTTTCAGGGAGCGTCTCACAGCATTACGATGGTCCTAAAGACGCAGTGATGCGCATATAACAGGCGGCACCAGTCTTATCTGCAAAGCACGTCTGCACGCCAACTGGCGCACATTGCGGCACTAAAAGCAAGATCGAATGTTTGTATGTCTTGTATCTCATGCAATATCTGCTATCTGATTCGATATCCGTAGGGACGTGTAAATCCGTTACCACCACAGTCGAGGATCTCTGCGTAGGTCACTCCTCCGGAGATGTCGATCTCACGCCGTCCGCCTTCGAAGCCCTCGTTCCCACGTCGATTCCACCACCTTCATGGCGCTACTTAGAACTTCACCTAAGAGCTCAATGGCTTGAGGTGTCTTGTGACTGGATGATATTATACGGGAATCATACGGGGAATGGATTCGTAGACACGCGATTGTATGGCTATGATAAGCAGTAAGTATCTGAAAATTCTATGACGGGATGTAACTTGGGAACTAGTTCGAGGTGTGCGAATATTTAGACAGCGTCACAACACTGCAATTGTCATATGAAGCCGAAAAGACTAGGTGACCTCTGCGTGCAACGCTGTGAGGTCGATAAAGCGCTCCGAATACGGACGGAAAGTCGCAACTGGGGCCAGCTCGAGCGAACAGACCAGTTAAAACCCCGAAGAAAACCCAGAATCGACCATTGCCAAATATATGCTTGAATTGTAAACTCAGTCTATGGAATGCCCCATCGGAGCTGGAACATACTCGATCCGCGAATCTCCGACATTGCTCTTCACATTTGATATGGAGAGATCACAATGTTGGACTGCGCGCATATCTGCGACTATTTCACTATCCAGCGCACTAAAGCTGATGTCTCCAGGAAGTACCTAGAACACATACCCAACCATTGGGTCTGAGTGAATTCTTGGAATGGTCACAAGAGCTGGCAATATCTATCGCTGGACTTACTCGGCTCAGAGCACTGCGCCTTGTTTCAGCTCTTCCACGGCACTGCTGAGTCCCGGGTCGCTGGATGCTAGCATTGTGATGAGAAAAACCCTACAAGGTTAGCTGGCACGAGACATTCGGTGGACTCCATGCAAGTACAAGTCTCCCCAGAGGGCGCCTCAAATGCCATCTGGACTTCGTAAAGGCAAGAGGAAACTCTTCTACATTAGACGCAAAATCTCATCCTCACTAGGTTCGGGGATTGGCTCGAGGAAGTATCTTCGAAATAAGAATAACCGAGCAATACTTAGGTCCGCCCAACGTTGGTTGCCCCTTGCACTGCATAACTTTCTGCCTGGTGGAGTCGGACCCAAAAGCATCGCATGCTTAGCGCTCGTCTGATCGTCTCTGTCTCAACACCGGCACTAGCATCAGCTCTGGAGGTTTGTGAGTCGTATTGGTTCTGTATCTGGGACAGATATTTAATAAAAGGTACTAACCTCAGCATACATCTAGAACACTGTGACTTTGTATATTTCGGATATGCAGAGTATCTTTGCGGGACGAAGACTCGTCGAGTTTGTTCCATAGCTCCAACGGATGCGTCTCAGAGTTGGTCCGCGTCTACTGTCTGACATTACGAAGCTTCCTCTAACCACTCATCTAAATTTCCGTCCGGGACATTGTCAATTTCTGATAGGACGAGAGCCTTGGCTCGATAGGACAGTCAGCGCCGTCCACTCTAAGTATGAGTGTCTCAACTCTAATCGGGAAAGGTGGGCGCGATTGCAGATGACGCATCGTTCTCAGATGACTTGCTTCTTCGTGTACCCTCATCACTTTGCATTGCCATAGGATGATTGAGACATCGAGGTACAGCGCTTTAATTCCTCAATGGCACGACCTTCCTTCTTTGAACGTCTTGCTGGCCTGCCATGCGCGGTAGTTGGTCGTGAAAAGTGGAGGGCTGGACCATATAAAAGGTGAGCCATCGTTTACTACGTCCTCATCACAAGCTACAACCACACGAACTCAGTTTACACGGCATCTAGTACTACATCAACCAATCTCACCATGATGTCCATTATTTCCAAGGCTCTCCTTGTCACTGTCGCCTCTGCGCTCTACATCACTTCTGCTGCTGCCTACACCGGTGAAAGTGAGCATCGTCACTGCCGACTAGTTGCCGCTTTATGTATTTCCTACTATACTCCGCTGACATATTCGCGCAGTCACCTACTATAACACCGAAAATGGTTACGGTGCCTGTGGTACTCAACTCAGCGACAGCGGTTACACTGCCGCTCTCAGCTCGGACGTGTACGACAACGGTGCCTACTGTGGCCAGAGCATCCAGATCGAGTGTTCGTGGTACCCACATCTTTGATGATAAAAGTCCCTGATGCGTGTTTCAGGGCAAGGAAACACTGTCACAGCTACGGTCGAAGACCTCTGCCCTGGTTGTGATTCGACCTCTGTCGATCTTACCCCCACCGCCTTCGAGGCTCTTGCCCCTACCTCTGTCGGCGTCCTCAGCGGAGCGACCTGGAACTTCGTCTGAAGTGTGTTTGAAGCGGAGTGGTTCGCAACGTGAAGATGCGGTGATATACAACGAGCACATAGATTAGTGTTGTAGCGAATGAACTCAGACGCGGTAGTGTGGGCGGAATATATGTGAAACATTCCGTAATACGCAGAGGCCTTGCGCAAACCAAGCAGAAATCATGTTGTCAATGTCCCCATGGAAATTCGGTGACTCAGATCCGCCCGGACTTTGAACAAACGTAATCTCTCTCTCTCCGGCTGGCAACGACAACAGTCCGAATAAACTCACTATACTTTCTTCTGGGCTACTGATGGGAACGAACGGAACAGATTCTCGGTGTGTTCGGATTTGACATCTAGCCGCCGACTCGACAGTCACCGTTCACGGCGGCTTAGCGGCCCGCCGTCATCCGGCAGCAGAGCCTTAGGTTCTATTGGGGGCGTTCCCTTCTGTTCGGTCTTGCCATGACACGATTGTGTCGAACACATCTCTAACTTTTTGCTAGTAACTTCGTCGACGATGACGCCGTACACATGTTAAATATCGCTTGCGCGCTGTGCTGCACACTCCTTCCGACAATACACTCGGTCCGGGCCTTTGATCATTCTCAGCGATTCCAGGGTCGTGAACATCTCCGAAACTCTCATAGCCCGGGATTGATCGTAAGGATCTAGGTGCTCTATGATATCTGATGCTTTCACCTTCAGCATCTTGACGCCGGTGACGTATGTGTGTTGTCAGTGTCTCTCGTTGCTGATGACTTTTGGGCTAGACTCGCGCCCTGCGCGTGGTCTTCTACTGCACTTATTCGGGTCTGGGTGAGTGGCCGTCAAGATGCAACCTTCATCAACCCGCATGTTCGGGACGCTGGTCATCAGCTACGCGCTGACAAAGCTCAGGTCAAACTCGTCGAAATTTCAGGCCTTCGACCGGTGGAGCAAGCAGATGTTGACGTTGATTCGTAGCGACTAGAAAGGCTCGCTTCGCTTCCCCTAATCATCTGGTCTGCGGAAGCGTAGCAGTTGTGCGCACTGCCTGCCATCATCGCCCTGAAATGCACCGCAAAGTTGACGCTCGTCATCTGTCGCTGGACTGCAGCGTGCGCCAACTTCGTTTGTCCGCAAGAAAGCTACCGTATGCTCGGACCCCTATTCCTTACCAATTAGCTGGAAAAGCAATTTCCACAGCTGGGTTGGTCGTACGAACGCATGAAACTCGTGTACAGCTGTCAGTCGCCTGATGACGGTGGAGACGCTGCTTGCAGTCGGCGCCGAGACTGCGCGGCCATCGTTTCAGAACTTAGGAATGCTGTGGTAGAGTGTATCGCGGACGTATCGCTCAATACACCTATTCCCTGAAGGCCGTTTTGAAGAGTGGCAATCTCTCCATGAGAACGCTCACGTTTTAGCCCAGGCTTTTAGAAAGTACGTTCGCAGCGATGCAACAATCCGGATGCTGACAAACTCGGTCCGCAGGATGGTAGAGTCTAGAACGATGACAAGCGTGCCTGCAGGGTGACCAGCGTTGTCATCTTCACTGACCTCCGGTGTCTCGATTCTATGCCGGCAAGGTGGGCACGCCTTTCGATGGTGCCCCTCATCCTCAAATGACTGACTGGACCATGCATATTCGTCATTTCGCATTGCCTTAGGGTTCGAGACACGGAGTGGGCGCGCCTCCATTGATGGTATAATCCCTTCTTGTGAGATCTTCCGTACCGGTTCATCCTCTGTAGTGTGTCGTACACAGCTGTTCCGGCGCCAAAGAAGCCATCAAAAGCGCACGTCAGAACGTATAAAGAGTGGGCTCTTGCACCTACATCCTCAGCACAATTTACATCCAATTTGCTCTCAATTCTGAAATCGACACTTCTTCAAACACCTCACTGTAACTCCTCTAACTCGACTTACAGAGATGTTCACCACCACCAAGGCTCTCTTTGCTCTTGTCGCCTCTGCCGTGTACTTCGGTTCTGTTGCGGCATTTACTGGTGACGGTTAGAATCACCAGGCTCTGCTTTGATGTCCTACCAATGCTAACATTTTCGTCAGTTACGTGGTACAATACCGACAACGGCTTCGGTGCCTGCGGCAACCAGCTGAACGACGGAGAGCTCGTGGCCGCTCTCAGCTCGGACGTGTACGACAGTGGTGCCAACTGCGGCAGAACAATCCAGATCGAGTGTTTGTACCATTATCGCTCTGTGAATAGTGACTATATCTGATACCCGATCTGCAGGGGAGGGCCACTCCGTCACGGCCACCGTCCAAGACCTGTGCCCTGGCTGTGACTTGACTTCCGTCGATCTCACGCCCACTGCGTTCGAATCCCTGGCGGCCCTCTCTGTCGGCCGCCTCACTGGTGCCACCTGGAACTTCGTATAAGGCTGATTTAAACTGAATTGTTTGCTCGATTGTCGAGCGAGAGGATATATGGATGGGTACATAGGTGTATCATGGGATAGTGATAATTAAGAAATATCTATGAAAAGCTATATATGATGTGTCGGATAACTCGTGGGCTCCCTTTGCAAATATTGCTATGTCGCCGACGTGGTTTGCGGAACTACAGCGTAGAAATGGTCGCCCCAGTGTACCTAATCCGCCGCTCTAGGACTCAGAGCATGGGCCAAGGGATTGGCCGAATACGACCTCCAGGCAGCGCGATCAGCTGCCGGGGGCCTAGTTAATTGAAACTATGTAGCACTATTTGTACTCGTAGCGCAAAAAGGAGATAGATGTGCTAGGGAGGTGGGCGGGTAGCAGAGCGCTTCGCGCAATAGACAAGGCCCGCGATTCACGGCGCGCGACTAGCGGACGACGTGGCGGGCATCAGACGAGATCGGTGCCACTGCGAGGACACGGAAAGTCTTACCTAGCGGACGGCGTGAGAGACGGGAAGAAAGCGGGGCAGAAGCTTTCTTCCGTCGGCGTCCGCTAGTGTAAGGGCGCCAGGGGCGCGATCGTCCGCGCACCATCGCTGGTGCGGGCCCGCTACCCGCCCTGAGGCGGCTAAAATACAGGAGCGAGAACGGATCTCGCGTGTCCGAGGATACGGCACTGCGGAGTAGCAGTGCGAGCTCGCCCTGAGGCGAGACACCGACCGTAGATTAGACTCATGTAAATATAATATTTAAATCCGATTAACTCTGGCATATTTAGCAAGGTCGTGCTTATGACCCATGGAATGTCGAGCGAAAAGCGTAAGCAGCACCTTGAGCAAGTAGAAAATTGGCGCTATTCAGGATATGTGGATATTCAGTGAGTACCATGAATGTACGACGCAGTCTTCGAATTCTCTCCGGCGTCCAGACAAACAGCCGCACGCGCGTCTTGAAGCGAAACCTTAATTCGCAGCAGCGTCAATTCGCATCGAAGACGCCCACAGGCATGTTACCAGACGCGCAGCCTAGTTGCCTACATCCGATCACCCTTACCTGGGTACCTGAGTGTTTCTGCGTCATTGTTCTAATTCTTATGCCTTTTCGAGGACACATCTCTGTTCTGTTTACCTGTTCTCGAATGTAACAGAAGTCTCGCGTATGCTCAAGATTAAAGTCGTCACATGCAGCGGATTCGATATTTGTTCTGCCTCCGCCGGAATCTTGATTTCACTTCCCGGATAAGCGAACCTTCAATCCACTCGCTATTTACCCCACTTAAATTAAACTGACTTTTTGATTTGTCGTACAGTGGCGCTATTTCTCCTTCAGCTCGGAAAATAAGGGCGACTCCGACGGTGCGATAACAGTAATGGTGCTCATTGCATAGAGACTGTTCTCATCGCTTATAAGTGCTGCCCTCATTCTGTACGTGCTTGCAGAATCTAAATCTGCATAGGGAATGGCGAGGCTGTTGAGACGAAGGTGGCATATCGATGCGAGACTTACCGGCAGATCCTCGGACAGTGGTGCACTTTTGGGAATTGAGCCGAACTTCATCTAAGTTCTTAATTTTACAATGCTGCGCTTCTCTCGGATTGCTAAGTACCAGTGTCGCGTAGATAAGCTGTGTCCAGCTCCGTGATATGCATCACTCTGTCCCGCTCCATCGGATCACGACACATTGGACTCCTTCTTGCGTAAGCGGAAAACATTGCATATCTAGCGCGAGCCCGAACTACTATGTGTTTGGGCCTGTAGCAGAAACAGAGGGTAATTTGAGATTGTTGGGACTGGCTCTAGGGACTCTCTGCAACTCGCATTAATCTCAAATCAGTTTCTTCTGCGTGCAAGATAAGGCTTGCACGCAGGTGGAACTCGTACCTGACCTAGTATCTGAGGTCTCTGTAGTTAACCCACATGACATACTCGTTTAGACACCCATGTATGCATACGAACACTCCGATGGTGGCTGTTTAGCTGCCAAGGAATGATGGGCGGCCAATGCCAAGCGCTAATGGAAGCATGTGCTATAACGTAGCGCTCCGAAGATAGACAGCTCTTTTTTGTCCCCTCCGCCGATAAAACTTGGACGCCCGACATTGTCGACTAGCCTTGTGCAGCTTGTTCTCAAGGACGATGTATACCTCAGATGCATACCTCAAATCCCAAATCCACTACACATTTCGGTCAAGGTGAGAACCAATCGCAGGTCTTTAACCTGCTGCAATCTGTGAATCTATCCGCCGACAACATCGAAATTATGCTATTGCTAACTCTGTCAAGGATTAAGACGCACAGCTCATGATTTTGATACTCGCTTTAGACTACACTAGCGTTGCATTGGCTCTTTCCGGCTCCATACTGTCTCTTCCGGGACGCCCAAGGCCAGCATCGTTGCGCTAACAACACTTTGTCCAGCATCGATGTGTAATTCCGATGAATAATGAACGGACAGGAAATAGGGCAACAGCAGCTTGTCTTCCCCAGAAAATTTCAAATTTGCATGCTACGATGGTCAGCTTGACCGCCACCGGGAGGACAGCTAGTGATCGGGAGCTGCTTCCGCAAGATCGTCGTAAATGTCCCTTTAGTAGTGCAGCTTTGTCAATGCTACAACAAATCTCTCACGAATTTGTGGCGGGGCGTCAGGCATTCTCGGATGCTTCAAATTATGTTGGCTGAGGCAAGCCCGACCGGTTCTGTCTTTTCATCATCGGATAACTTACTAATGTAGAAATCTCGTCATGTTGCATTGGCATAGGATGTCTAACCCATGATCCACAGCGCCTTGTATCTCCGAAGTGTGGCACTTCCTATTTGTGGGTCTTCTCTTTGGTGCAGCATATCGGATGACGCTCATCACGGCGGTAAATGAAGTCCATGAGACGCAGGGCGGAATATAAAAGGTGCACCGTAAGTGCCTTCATCTTCGGCACCAGCTACAACCGCACAAGCCTACCGTACGCGGATCCAACTTGCTACATAACTCATCAATCATGATGTGCAGCATCACCAAGACCATTTTTGCTGTTGTCACAGCTGCCCTCTTTATCAGCACTGCTGCGGCCTACACTGGCGACGGTGAGTATTCCTTCCACCTTATTGTATTGTCACGGGACATCTACTGACCCTCTCCGACAGTTACTTACTACAACACCGACGACGGCTATGGTGCTTGTGGCATTCAGATCCACGATTACGAATATGTCGCTGCTCTCAGCTCGGACGTCTACGATAGCGGTGCTCACTGCGGTCAGACCATCCAGATTGAGTGTTTGTAGACCTCCCACTCTCTAGGCTTCTATATCTAATCCATTTTCAGGGGAGGGAAAATCTGTAACTGCTACCGTTGAGGACTTGTGTCCCGGCTGCGACTCGACCTCAGTCGATCTTACGCCCACTGCATTCGAGGCGCTTGCGCCTACCTCCGTTGGCCGTCTCACTGGTGCCACTTGGAACTTCGTCTAGACCTTGGACGAGAAAAGTCACACCATTTTTGGTTTGAGTTAGTCCTTGTGTTGTAGATTGTATAGTGTGAATGCGATTGTTTGGTACATAGGAAACATAGGCATCCGTGGTTCCGCGAACATATTAGAAGCGGACGTATCCATACTTCACGAGACATTCCAGTATGAGACTTCAGCCAAAGTATAAAGGGTGGCTATATATGAAGGCCACAGTAACAAAGAAACTTCTATCTAACAGACATTCCGTATATCGTCCATTCATCTCACATCGGGCCTCATGCACAGCGTCGGGAGTGATGACACTGTGAGTTCTCAACAAATTGTTAGGGGAAACACATTTTTTCATCCTGGACCTTGATTCAATTTATTCCAAGTCCAATTACAGGGGGTTTTGAGTGTATAGCAGCTGCCATGCTGCGAGACGTGCGGGATCCAAGACAATTGGCGTGCTTCAGCTCTGAGCTTCAGCCACAGTTTGTGGCGCCCCGCCGATCACAGCCGATCGTTCCGGCGCCAAACGCCGGCGCCACTCTCTATCTCCCGGCCCGCTCCGCAGAGTCAGTTGCAGGTGTTCTGGTCAGTATCCGGAAGTAATGCTAGCACCGACTGATCTGAAATACGCCTGTCTTGTTGCATTCAAGTTCACGTGGTCCAGAGCCTCTGCTTGCTCGTATTGTTGCAATGGTATCATGGTCAAAGCACTGGACTTTCCGGCGACACCCTTAGACCTTCCTGTCGCGGATCTCAATGCCATTGAGAGGTGCATATCCGGAGTACCTTGGAAAGGCTTCTGATGGCTCTGTAGTTCCGCAGGTGGTCCGCGCGGGGGGAATGAGGCGGAATGCTAGGCGGCGTTGAGCCGTTCGGATACCTCCGTTTACGCGACTCGCGACTGGAAGAGCCGACGGCTGCTCTTCGCCTCTCTTCGTTCGACAACGCTCGTCCTCTTCGAGGGTGCTCCCGCGAAAATTGAATCATTCGGCACCGAGCAAGTTTGAGCATTGTCGCTGGAAGCGGCGGTTGCGCTGCCTCCTGTTCCTGAGTCACGCTGGACAGACAATGCCTAGCAATGCCTCGACGCTTGCCCTAGGTCGCGCGAATACCATGAGCCGGTCTTGAACTGACCCTCCATCTTCGATTGTAGCGTGTGCTAAGGGTGACAGAGCTCGTGGTCTTCGGCAACGGCCGTGATGCGTTTCTTTGCCAAGGGCGCGTTCGTTCAAGCCATACTTGAGCGGATCACCAGAATAAGCTTCATCGAATGGTGTGGCTCGTCGGGCTATCATCGCAAGAATATATACAAAAAGGCCCGCTCTACTCGGGATGCTACGCAGAATCTTGAATCCTTGCTCCCCCGACTTCGGCCTTGTCATGGTTTCCTCTGTCGCCCGGAAGACTATCGTTGCCATTGCTGCGTCTATCTTATATGCCAGCTGTGGAAATGCCTATAGTGGAGGTAGCGGTGAGTATATCGAGCACAGCCAGATCGTCTCCGAACATATCCAGTGCGTTCCAAGTCATAGTCTCTGCGTCGTACCGCTTTGACTCAGTTGATATAATGGGCGTCTTTCTACAGGGACCTCCTGGTGCAACTCCGCGAAGAGAAACAGATGAAGCGTCTGAATCGAGGATGCCCACAGGACCGTCGCAATTTGTCCTTAGCTATGGCGTGATGGGCATTGCACATACTATCGTGACTCGTGAGTCCTTGCCATTATGAAGCATAACTTTGGAAGGCTGATTCTGTTGTATTCTAAACTAAGGTAGTCTTTGGATGACGGCGATGCACGTCCGACTCCAAACTTGATCCAAACTGTCCCTTAGCATGTTCGAGGCCCCTAGGCCGCTTTGTGGTGTCGTTTTGCCGATTCGTAATGTCAGAATCTATTCATCTGCCTGCTTTTAGACTCCTCAGTGTATCAAACAAATCACTCTTCTGTATTGTGTCATGATTTGACACGGCGTTGCTTCCTGGTGTATCTAGACCGTTCGTTTGCTTTCGAAATGACACGACTTTGTGGGCTCCTGTGAATCCGAATACGCAGTGTCAAGAATGTTCATTGCGCGAAGCCTTCGTGCACCGCATCCGGAGCGGCGCCCGGCGCAACGCTAGCCGTTTTCGGCATGCCCGCTGCCCTGGCCGTCACGTCGGGCGGCGGGGCGGTGACCCAAATATGCCTCCCCGGATCTTTGGCGACGGCACCGCGCCCGAAGACCGTGCCCAAATATCGGTGGGGCGGGCGGAACCAGTAATTTTGGACGTGTGATCTGTTGGCCGAGATAGAAGCAATGCCTGCTGCGCGCGGCGCGCACCCGATGGGCGCGATATACCCGATTTGGATGTCGCCGCCCCAGGCGCTCCTTCCTATCCAGGTAATTCGCGCATCCGTGCGTGGGAAGTTCAAGCGCCTCTTGCCTTCTTCAACTCCACCAACTGCTTCTGGGCGTCGGCAGGGCGGGCCCGCCCTGTGACTCGACGTCTGCCGCCCCCCGCCCTCTGTGCGCGGCGCAATGTTGCCTTTTTCTGCGTACGGCCCCTCGAGTCATCCCGCGTATAAGACAGGTGGAGGCCGGCCGCCATGTCCGCCAAGACCCACTCCCGCCCGCCCTCCCGCCGTGCCCGCCCTCCGCGCCGTCCATAGCCCGTCTATTGTCTCCTCCCCACGAAATAACCCTCGCATTTCATAATATCTATGCATACTCCGAGCTCCCCCGCAATGTCCGCCTACACGCCTTCGACGCCGGGTTACCACACCCGCGTGTCGACCGCCAGCACCATGCTGCCGACCCCGCCGAGAGAGGGCTCCTCCACCTCCGAGCGCGGCACGCCCTCTCCGTATGCTCCGTCTCTTGCCTCCGTTGTCCTTCCAACCCCGGCCCACCGGGGTGTTCCTTGTACGCCCCATTCATTCTCCGCTTCTATCGATTCACGGCGTGCTGACGATGCTGCTGCGCTTTCCATAGACGGACTGATGACTCCCCCGGCGAGCCCTGCAAGGCCAAGCTCGTGTCACGCAGGCGCACCTGCAATCCTCCACCCGCTGCTCTCCGTACAACACGCGACCACGTCGATATACTTCGATCTCAGGCTGCCCACGCAGCAGATCCAGCTCTTCCACGCGTACGCACAAAATCCTCTTTATGAACCCGCAACACGGCCCCCGACCTCGCGCCTGCTCGTCGGCGTCCTCGACGTGGTCGTGGAAGTGGCTGGCGCGCGCGGTGCGCCAGTGACCGTGCTCGACGTGCTCAACCAGATCGCTGCCGAGATGACCAGGTCCTCCCGCGCCTCGAACCTCACGCGCGGGTCCCCGCTGGGGCAGCGCCCGGCGACGCCGCGCGCGACCAGAAAGATTGACATGCTCGGGCGCAATGTCGTGTTCGCGGGGCTCGAACTTGCAGTCCTCAATGGTGCGGAGTGCTGGGTACTCCGCGCCGTTATAGCTTCTCGCTGAAGGCGATCTAGAAAGTATTATAGCCCATGCTGGCTCAACTACGCGTTTATAGCGCTTATCGCGAGGCAGGTCCTGGCGCTGTCTGTCACACACCGCTCTGTTCTGGCTTCTTTATCTCTGGGCTTGGATGATTGATTATTTCTTTGCTGATCGCCGTTGTGGATCTCCAACCGCTTGACTGTACTTCTACGTGGACGCTCGTAGATGGTAAGATAGGTAGGTATGCGCCACGCAGTACTGTACTTCCATAATTCCATCGATGTACACGCCTCTATCCCACCCATCATCCGTGTCATGCTCCTCCCCCACTCAATTCAAAAAACTGATACGGCTAGATCACTCGCCCTACTCAGGAGACAACGGAAACACTGTAGCTTGTAGACTGGCACATCTGATCATCTGGGACTGCTTGATATGAATATAATATTGTATACGTTGTGCATGCAGGTGAATAAGCATCGGTCCGAGGCTCGGGCAACAAAGATCGGTGCAGTTGTATCTCTTGCTTTGAGACGTTGACGTTGATTTAAGCAAAAAATATGCGAAAAATCTGGAATTCCCATTAGCCGACTCGAACGACTGACCTCGTCATAGCAGATACTAGTGACGCGCTCTACCAACTGAGCTAAACGGGACGCACGTTTATATGCTTGTATCTAGCTATGATGAGAGGCGGGAGAACATGGTGTGTTCGTTTCGCTCGGACTCTGCGCGGTTTGTCTTTGACTCTTTCTTCCGACTCGAAACTCGCTCAGATGCGTTTCTTTGTCTTCTGTTGGTTGCTGGCTTTCATTCTAGGGCTCGTGCGCTGTGCTGCACTAGTTGAACAAGAGGACCAAGACGAGCTTCTCCCGTACCCTTCGTTTCTGGCTTACTCTCTGGGCCGCAATGCATCTCGTCTGCGTATCACCTCTCAGATTATTTATGATGCAAAGCAAGCAAAGACGACGAAAGACCCGGAGGGCTCTTCTCCAGATACTCTACCGAAAAGCACAGCATGCACCGGGCGGTCCTTGCACAAGAAGCGCGCGCCGACCCCGGTCAACGCTGCCCCAACCCCCGCGCCGACTGGAGAATCCTCGTCTACCACCACGGTGCACATCACGGACATACACGACTTTGCGCTGTTGCTCCCCTCCCGGTCCGGAGGTCAGCTATTCTAACTTTGTGCACCGCATCTTGCGTACTCAACCAATATGCCCACCCGCGCTCTTCATGTTTCTCTTCCCAGAGCTGATCTCTGACGCGGAGAGCGACGGCGTCGCATTCTGTGCACCCGAGAGCACGGACTCGACCTGTACGCAGCGGTTCCAGGACGGCTTCATCCGCGCGGCCTCCGTCACACGCTCCAGCGACGGAGCGTGGATCCAGGTTAGTCGCCCTTGTGGACACCCAGGCGCGCCGCGATAGAGCTGAGATCTCCACGAATAGGTCACCGGTTGCCTAGACACAAGCAAGTCCAACCTCGACCCGTCGGATGATGGGGGCCAGTTCGATGTGC
The DNA here is from genome assembly GCA_001687445.1 of Obba rivulosa. NCBI lineage: Eukaryota > Fungi > Basidiomycota > Agaricomycetes > Polyporales > Gelatoporiaceae > Obba > Obba rivulosa. The sequence goes on from KV722348.1 coordinate 54,547, forward strand.
GGTTCCCCAATGGCGCACAATGCGCATTCGGCGGGTATGGTGCGAGCTTTATCGAACAGTGCGTGGCCCATCGCGTTGTCTCCGCTCTGCATGCTGACGTATTGGCGATATAGAGTGGAGCCATCGGCTGGCCGGTTCTGCCTCCGTTGCTGTGCTGCCGAAAACGACCAGACACATTGTAACTCGCATCAAGATACTGCTGGCTGTCTCGTTGCCGTACCCGGAGAATATGACTTCCCCGAACACGGCGTCAACTGTTCATGACACTCGAAACGGTCTGCTTGGTAATTGCGTCCTAGCTCGGTCTTCGGCGTTGCCTCGGCTCTCATGTTGCTGCTGGCGGTCTCATGTCACTCTTTTCTGGGCTATCGATTCCTTTGAGAGTTCGGCGTTTGTTGCATCCAGTACCTGTATCTCTAGCATCCTATACCCTCGCACGGACTAGCATGTATCGCATATGGATTTGTATCAATTGCATACCCGCATGACGTATTATACACGGAACATGCGTAGAGCCGCATTGTGATCATATCGGTACCGCAGTGAATGATTATCATTACACCATATGTCACAAACACCATACACACATCTATGTACAAGACCTAACTATCTGCCGGGCCGAGAATAACAGAACACTATGGGTATGCTACAAGAACTATGCGGTGGGCGTGGTACGAGTCCGATGTACAACGTCCACGTCAGCGGCTGTCATTGCCGCAATGCGTGCGGGGTCATGTCGTGTCATGAACCAAGCCGTTAATCGTAAGCGAGAAAGCGAGAAGAACGAACGTGCATCGAGAGCGAGAGCAAGGACCGAGAAGGAGGGCGACCTGCGACTTCGAGAAAACATCAAACCGGAAGGCAGGGTTCCGCCGAGCGCACGGCGCACACCCAGCGCCCGCAACGGACCCATGCGCCCGACCATTCATTTACGGCCGGCCAAACACAAGCTTGCCGCTGCCCGTGCTCTTGTCGACCTCCACGCCGACGAGGCTCGTCTTCTCGCCGAGCCAGTCGACCCTGCGCACGCCGCCCTCCCAGCCGCCGCCCATGCGCGCACAGCGCGCCTCGTACGCGCGCGTGACACGCGCCTGCGCCGCGCTCCCCGTGCCGAGCGCGGCCCACTCCTCCGGCGTCACCGGCGTCTGCAGCGCGCCGTGCACCGCGTACAGCACGTCGAGCACCGTGATCGCGCCCTCGCTGACCGCGCGGCCGCGCCGCGGCTCGGGGCCGATCGTGAAGCGCGCGCGGGGCGTGTTGGGCGTGTGCGGCGCGCTGGGCCCGGGCCCGACGGCGACTGGCCAGGGGAGGCGGTCGGAGCGGAGGACGAGGCGCGCGGAGGAGGGCGTGGGTGGGTCTGTCGCGGGCTGCGCGAGCGTGTGCGCGGGGATCGCGGAGTGCGTCGCGTGGTCGAGCACGGTGCGCGCGGAGGGCGTGAGGAGGACGTCGTACGTGAGCGGCGCGTGATGCAGCCGGCTGTGCGCGAGGACGGGGTGCATGTGCAGCTTGTTCGCGGGCGGCTGTGCGAAGGGGATGCCGTTGACGGAGCCATCTGCACATATACGTCAGGAAGGAAACAAGGTGCAAGAAGGGATGCAGGACGCACAGGAAGAGACACTAGAGCTGCTACCCGGGTGCCAGGTCTGGTTCGTCCGCAGGGGAGGGCGGTCGTAGTGCGGCCGATGACCCGCATCGGAGCGCGTCGACATCGGAAGCGAGTTCATGCCGAATAGCGACGAGCCAGAATTCGAACGCGAACTCGTTGGTGTGCTGTAACCCGCGGAAGGCGCGTATGTCGCGTAGTGCACTAGAGCAAAATGGCGCGGGTAAGCGCCGCGATATCAAATCACGTGTATTGTGACATACCGTGAGGGTGAGACTCGTAGCTTTCCCTTCGCAGTGTCGATGGACGGGGCGCAGCAGGCGACCTGCCGTAACCATAGGCAGTCCTCGTGTCGGCAGGTGCGGGGGTGCCGTAGCGAAGAGGAGACGGAGTCGCAGCGCGGGAAGCAGAGAAACTGCTGCTGCGTTGGCGTGGAAGGGGGCGCGAGCTGGGGGTGCCTCCAGGGGCTGCGTGAGACTTTGCAGCTGGTGCGGCGGATTGAGAGCGCTTATGCGAGCTGTTGTTACCGCTAGTGTGGTGACTGCTTGAACCTCCAAAGAGATTGCGGAAGTAAGAAGGCATGGTGGTGGGACAGTGTCGTGACGAAGAGTAAGAGTGAAGTGAAGAAGAGTTCACCGAGCAGGGGTCGTCAGTCGCAGACTTGAAGTACACCAGTGGGGAGGGCCCGGGCCTCTGTCGCTGCGGTGAGAGCTTTCCACAGAAGCTGGCTTTATATACGACCACAGTAGAGAAGAGTCGGTATCGGCAGGGACGCCCATGACTTTGCAATACAGTCATCTGGCCTCGGTCGAACCCGCGAAGGTGATGAGGGAGTACCCCAATCACGAATTTTCATTTTTCCATCATTCTGTGCCCGATCCGAGAGGTACAGCCGTGCTTCTAGATACCAGAGCCTAAAAGCCCTGCATGCGGAGGTGTGATGCCTGTAAGCGGGACGTCACGTCTGCACGGTGAGAACGGGCAGTGCACGGGAAAACCAGTGTTGTCAAGTATTTTTGAGGTAAGGAGTATGATAAGCGGTTGACAAGCGGTCGACAAGGTCCAGTGGTCGACAGAACATCGCGCACGTTGAGGTTCGAGACGCTGGCGCCGCCACGAGGAGGAAGCATGTTGGCCTATTTGAGGGCAAGCGCGACAAGCGTAGTTGCCTAATAGAGAACAGCCGAGGCGGGTGCGGTGTTGAACGCGGGAACTCTCCCCGTTGCAGCGTCGACGATCGCAACGAGTCGTGCATCGTGCCTAGTGCATGAATCAAACCAGCGGCCTTGGTGCGGGCTATCGCACAACCAGCAGAGATAAGAAGCGCAGCTAGGGAAGCGCAGGGAAAGGGCATGCGCAAGCTTGCCAGCAGTGCAGGCATGCGCTGGATAAGCTTGTGGGACGGCTGTCGCGCGATATTGACGGAATGGAGGTAAGAGAACTTCGGAGACGGAGCGTCACAACCATCGGAAATCCCCTCGGAGTAAAGCCTCGACTTGCCGGTCGGATCGAGGCGAGGGCCTAGATCCAGAAGATCATGGCCCTCGAATCGGGCATCACAGCGCACACGCTGAGATGAAGATTCCCAGATCGCGTTGCGCGTTACGACATGGCGGGTGAAGACATTGTTCGCGATGCCAGAGTTGGCCCGGAAGGGTGTACAAAGCAACGCTCCCCTTCGTCCTCCAGCGAACTCCGGTCGAACCTTGCATAGTACGGGAGGCCACACGACATGAGATCGTTCATATCTTTGGTCGAGGCTGCGAATGTTCTAGGATGACACGGACCGGGTCTCTATTACGAATGCACGCATCGCTGGCGTCATGAAGAGCGTGTGTATGCTGATTGAGCACATAGGTCGCCAGCCGCTGAGACCGTATAAACAGCACTGGAACATCCGTAACGGTCGGTTCAGTAAAGAATATCGAGCGCCGCGGCGAAAAATTCCTGCAAACATGTCAGAGAGATGGTAATTTCAACAAAGCATCGACAGATATCAAGCACCACATTGCATATCGTTGGCTTCGGCGGCGGCTAGCCGCGAACCTTACCAACACGATGCGGCGGAGAAGGCACGCATGCCATGATGCGACGATAGCGAAATGCTTACCCTGAACTTCGTCACCGAGGTCGAACGTGCTACAAGCATTTGGACAGAGGTCTCCGGAAATGGGTATTGCGCGCGGCAAACAGCTGCGCTAGCTGGTTCCCAGGGACGGCCACGAGTTATGATGAATGAGAGGTAGCTGTATATGCCGCGGTAACTCCAATGTAGTCGGACGTAATGACACTAGGACCGTACACATACCTCCATTTGACACCTTTCGTCAGGTCTTCTGGGCGAGAACATTGAGACCAAATAAATTAGGGACTGGTTGATTAAAGCTGTATGGACAAAAACTCACTGTCTCTGTGAGTCCCTGGGACACGTCACTTCAGTAAATCGCGTGTTCAAACTTGATATCATGACTATCGAATGCCTCTGGTTGCAATCGTGGCCGACAAGCGATCGTCCTCGAACCTAACGCATGGTCGACAATTGCACGAGGACCGGCGAGGTCGAACACATGTGTTTGAGAACAAAAGTGGTGAGATTACGAGCGCAACGGGTGGTTCTCCATATGCACGACCTGGCCCGGACATGAGAGCAAGGACAAAGCCTCGCGGATTGCTACCCCGATTGTTGAGTTCATTCCTCCGAGCCTTGTGTAATATGCCAAAAAGAAAGTCGTGTCGCTCGATTTGCCTGTAGAAGACAAAAACGGTGCAAAGTTCTTTGCTAGCTGAAAACGACGCAGCGTTCAATGTAAGACGATCCGGCGCCGTAAGCCCACTAGAATAAGATGACGGGATGGTAGAGAAGTGGATCAAGCCTAGATTCTAGAGCCTGGGTGTGGCGCACTAGCACGGTCGCACAAAGGGAGCAAACGCAACACCATAGCTATCAGAAGGTAGAGTTATTCCCTTTCCAACATTCTGTTAGAATCTGCTGCTGCATGGTCGTCTAGAGATGTGACCAAGGCCTAGAACGCCGTCAGATAATCATGTGGATAGCGGGCAAGAAAGTCAATAGGACTCACTAAACTATCCTTGTTGGACACACGAACGAGTTCCAGGCAGTTCTGGATGTCGAAGCAGCTGCAGCAGCTCGTGCACACAATGTCGAAGAAAACCTTGATGTAGCTCATGCGCCGAGCCGCGCCCCATAACCGCAAATTTCTGAGTCGTTCACAAAGTGTCAATATCAATCTACTAGAAAGCTGAGACACTTCTACTGCAGTCGATGAGACTCACCACTTGAATGCCTTCCACCTCGCCAAAACTTAGCGAAACTCATTGCAGTCGCTGGTCATGGACTGCTGGGACCTCTTAAAATCAGCTGACATCGCAAATGTCTCGACCGAAACCTGGCCGGAGTGCATTCACTGAATATGGCGACACCTTTCATCCAGAAGAGGTATACTACGTCGACCGGCAAGATTAGACGAGGACTGAATTGACATTAGTCACTCAATGACTGCAATACAGATGGGTGTCAACGAAGAGGACGAAGCGACGAAGCGACGAGGACTCCTGTCGGAAGTGGCGACTGCGAGGACGGCGCCGGAAAGCCACATGGCATCGACAACACGTGCACCCTTGTGAGCGTCGACGACGGTGAGGTTCGACTCTCGAGTCCTCGACAAGTCCAGCCGTGATTTCTACAGTTGTTTTCTTCTAGACTGAATCATTACTCCGTTGATACTCTCCTTCAAGAGGCTAGAATTTTTGTGTAAGGACTCGTCGTTTCATTTACCAATTGTCAAGTGTCCGTATGCACGACCTGTCAACTTTCAATGCTCGTTCACCCCGTTCTCATAACATCTTGTCGTGCACTGTGGTCTCAAAGCTCCCCCGCGTTGTCTTGACCTCGGCCTTGCGGACGTTTCAGCCGATCCTTCCATGAATTGCTGACCAGCTGTCGCGGTGCAACAAGCTGCGCTGTGACCATACGATGCTGCCGGACGCATGGGATTCATCTCGGCGACTCACCTTCTGTTCTTCCCCCAGTTAAGCTTTCAGAGATGGCTCCGCCGGGCTGGGGATCTGCGAAACCAATCTGGTGACGAGCCCGCTGCATCAGCTGACGATGCTCGCCACTGCAGTTGATCCCGGCTGAGCGACGTCACTTATGGTGAACCGGCTCCCACTCACTCATCCCCTCCCGCTCTACCAGGTTGCACACAAGATAGCAAGACATGAATCGACTCTCAAAGCTGTTTGGACATCATTTGAGGACCGAGAATCGATCACCACCACCAGGCCCACAGGCGTCGTCCACGTTCCCGACAGAGGCCGATTACTTCCGACACCGCAAACAACGTGGCGTGAATCTCGGTGAATCAATTCGTACCTCATTCATCCAGTCTTCCGCAGCTAACAGCTGTGACTTTCAGGCTCCTGGTTCGTACTTGAGAGATGGATTGTCGACTCACCATTTCGATCCGCTGCCGCACCTGCCCAGAGCGACCTTGACGTAGCACGAGGCGCCAATGCGAAGGAGATTCTCGAGAACCATTGGGATACCTGGATTACGGAGGAGGATTGGGCATGGCTGGCAGGAAGGGGCGTGAACACTGTTCGCATCCCGGTGGGTCTTACGTTCTCAGTCAATTGACACAGCCATATCTCTACCGCACCTCTGTTAACTCTATTACTGCCGATATCCAAGAATGACGCACTGACAACCTCCCGTCCTTTTACGTAGGTTGGCTTCTACCATATCTGCGGTGCGGACGCTTCCGTTCTTCCTGGGACCGACTTCGCCGACTTCCAGCACGTCTTCGAGGGAGCGTGGAGTAGGATTATCGGTGCACTGGTCTCTGCTCACAAGCATGGACTCGGTGTGCTCATCGGTAAGTTCATTTGGAGCTTACCGTCTTTGCCCGCTCACTGTGCCTGCAGACCTCCATGCCGCGCCAGGGAAACAAAACGCGGACTCGCATTCGGGCACGTCGTCGCCTCACCCAGCGTTTTTCTCGAAGCAGGCCAACATGAAGCACACGATTCATGTCCTATCTACACTGCTTTCCCACCTCACCGCCTTCGCCAATTCACACTCGCCTCCGCTTACCAACCTTGTTGGCATCGAACTGCTTAACGAGCCCCAGCCGGGCTCACACGGCGCGGCTCTGGAGAAATGGTATCTTGACGCTTTCCATGCGCTGCGCGCGATCGATCCGTGTGTTCCGCTGTACATCGGAGACTCGTGGATGACGGATCAGTATGCAGACTTCCTCAGCCGCTCGGCAACGCATTTTGCAGTTCTCGACCACCACCTATACCGCTGCTTCACCTCCGACGACACGTCGACTTCTGCCACCGAACACGCACGACGCCTCACAGACCCGAATGACTGGACCCCGCAGATGTTTGCTCGCGTCGCGCAGAAGCTGGAGAGTGCAGGCTGCGCGTTGGTGGTAGGCGAGTGGTCCGGCGCGCTCAACCCGGGATCGCTGCATGCCGTACAGAACGAATATGAGGCGCGAAGGGCATACGTCACTGCGCAGTTGCAGTTATACGAACGTTATTGCTCCGGATGGTTTTTCTGGACCTACAAGAAGGGGAGTGCTGGCGATAAGGGCTGGTCGTTCCGAGACGCCATTGCCGCTGGTGTCTTTCCAGAGAGCATAGCATTGAAGGTCAAGGCCGCGGTCGGGGATGACCCCAGCATCGCGACGCGGAGAGATGCGGCTAAAGAGAAGGCGCTGAACGAGCACGCCACGTACTGGAAGCAATATCCTGGGCAGTACGAGCATTGGCGATTCGGGGAGGGCTTCATCCAGGGATGGGATGACGCATGGACCTTCCTCTCAGCATCCGCGAGCCATCCAGGTGCTTTCATGCAGGAGCTGGGATTCAAAGGCCCATGGGCGAAGAGGCGGGCGCAGGCGCATGCACGCGAGAAGGGAGAAGGCAATCTCTGGGAATTCGGTGAGGCACCATCCTGATCTCATATCTTTCGTCCATCATCTCATTCATTTCCGCCCCGCCATCGCATCGTGGTCGCATCGTGTAGAGCACGGATTCTCGCAAGGAACGGCAGCAGCAGCAGCGGACTTTGTCAGCACGTACTGCTAAAGCTTGCCGCGCGTCGAGAGCCATTGGGGAAGAGTCAATTTTGTGCGTGCGTGGATTTCATCCCCGTTGCTTATCTATCACTTCATTACGCTCTTTGGATACATTACACCGTGATACTCACTTCCGGTGAGCAGTTTTGTTCCCGCTTCCAGGCCAACGACCGTAGCAGACTTCGTAGTTACAATACTCGAACGCTCGTACGATTAGATTCACAATCCACTCCAGCAATATTCTGCAGCTACCCGTATCGGATACATAAGGCCCGTCATAACAAGGTTACACTGATGTTTCTTTCGAATATATAACTCACTGTCTGCAGGAAATCGGTACGCCAGAAAGAGGTCCAGCTACCATTCAGTCGGTCCCAGTCCTCATCTACAGCGCTATACAAGTCCATTGGGTACTGCTGTCCGCAAACGCACAAGCCATGTTGTCTTCATCTGCGCCAGGCATATGAGGCGAAGTCGTAGGCTTGGCCTGGGATTGGTGTGGTGTCGCCTCATTTCTTGTTCGATGGTGCAAGATTGCGGAAGTGGTCAATCAATGAAGGCCGTCGTTTCTTCGTGGGCGGTCTGGGAACCTGTGCCACCCGCAGTCAACGCTTCATCCATGGCCTTCCGTAACACTGAACTGACGGTCACTCACTTTACTACCATCCGCCCGCGGGGGTGCTATCTCCAGCTGCACAGGGAACCCTGAACCCGGCGGGCTCTGTGGAAACGGGAATGAAGGCCCCGTTTGATGAGACCTCGCAGAGGGCACATTTTGCATGCTAGAGCCGAACGCTGGTGGCACTGGTCGCACACCGGGTCCCGAGGATTGCGTAGTGGCGGTCTGGTCTGATGATGTAGTCGTGCGATTGGAGATGGGACTCGGCGGAAGACGGGTCAATGAGGACGATGGGCTCGATCGTGGCAGATCCTCATATGTTTGCCCAGCTTGCGTCTCGACCCATCGTGCGGTGCGCTCTAGCGAGCTTATCAAAGGCGCAAGGTCTCGTTCTTGCTCGGTAGACATGAGGGCGAATTCGTATGCGTAGCGGACTGTGCCTGCGGACCGTCTGTAGTCAAGGATGTGCGAGCTTGGTAACCTGCGGTATTATACGTACGCTGTCAGAAGCAGCTGCACAATTAGCCCGTCTCTGCCTTGCAGCGGCACCCGAGGACACTATTGTGGTCGTCGTGCTGCCCGACAGCTGTGCGACGAGCCGATGGGGAGAGCTTTATGTCATATTGAGCCCGCACGCCTTTGCCTCGCCGTGGCACGAGTACCTGAATGGAAGGTGGAAAGGTCCCAGGCTTCGGATATATGGCGGTCCGGAAGCCTGAAGCTACACAGCCCCAAATGCGGGCATTTCAGCTTCCATTGCGTAGCTTTGCATTCCCGGAGTGAGCTCGCCAGCACTTGCGGTTGATGTGGAGCCTCTCGGAACGGTGCGCGATAATGTTTGTTGGGGAACGTCAGCCGAATTGTTAGCATCGAAGTGAGTGAAAATTCCGCACTAGTGCCGCAACGTGAGTATCGTCCAGATAAGCAGCGAACAGACACGTGTCGAAGATAATCTCACGTACGATATCTGCACGTGCAATGTTGCCTTAAGGTGGTCAGAAGAAGGGATAATCAAGAACATGGCCTAGCGTCATTGAGCGATATTGCGTGATAGAACCGCCAATACAGCATTGCGTTTCGTAAAGTACATGAGTCCTGCTCTGCTCATTACAGAACTCTGCGACGTACAAGACTACAACCGCACAGAGCAGCCAGAGATATGAGGGCAGGAAAGACGTCCAGGAGAGCAAGAGTAATAACGTGACATTGTATGTACCGGGAGGTCTACGGCCGTCTCCGTCAAGTTGCCGTAGAGAAGAGATCGAGACGGAGTTGCCAGCCATACGACTCTTCTTGGAGCACCGTCAGATCTCCGTACCTTGTGGCACATGCGAGGACATCTCCACGTGTCAAGCCCTGTCTCAGCGAGTAGGGTAGATCACCAGGGGCCTTGGCACAACGCCTGAAGTATGCTTGTAATATTCGATGACGCTCCCCTTGGCAGCGATGTGACAGCGAAAGCACTTCCTGTGCTGTCAAAGGTATCCGAAAGTAATCATAAATGGCGTGAAAAACGTCCCCAATCGTGACACAGTCTTTTTCTTCGAGGAGGATAGGACCCCAGGTGGGGAATACATACTTGCAAGAGATGATCAATTTGCGGACCGCAGGAGCCGTCGCATCGCGATTGAAGTCTGATGCCAGGTCGACCAGTCTGCGACTGCTCATGTGCTTCGCCAAGGCAGGGTGTTGAGTAACGTCCCAGACGATCGAGCATGACCGCGTATCAGCTAGACGTGGCTCGAGCGATGCATACAGCGGAATTGGACTAGTGCCACCGCTATGCGAGGAGGGACTGTGGCACCGTTGAGAATCCGTAGCACGAGTCGCTCTAGATGCCGAAGACCGCAGGCCGGAATGTTTAGACACTTTGGCACCTGCGTAGAGTAAGCTCCGAGGGGACTTCCGATGACTAGCTAGGCCAAAGATGGGCAACGATACCAAGCCGGTCCGAGTGCTCAGAGGCGCAGGGCGGCCTGGATGTCACGTTTCTCAGACACTTCAGATTTGCAGGTTGTAGAGAACCAGGCTGCAGTTGGGATTTGAACGTTGCAGAGTGGTTCCGTGACGAAGACGATACATGATTCGCGCTGGGAGCGTAGGCAGTAGGGCTTAGTCGGATTCCCAATACACAGGCAGAACCTTCGGAGACGGTAATGTGACGCTGCCGATCGCTAAAGGGCTGAAGTGGCTTCTAGGGCGTGGTTCATTGTCGCCGTCGCGTTTCTGGTTTTTGGTGGACGTAGCAACGCGTTTCGCTCGTACACGCCGGAGAGCTAGCAATTCACGCAGGCCATGAATGTAGGTTCCCTGCCACACGTCAATCAACGTACCTGCGGCGTACATCCCACATCTACGAAGGCGCGCAGGGGCGATGCATGCAAATCGTCTTCCCTGTCTCTTGACACCTTCCTCTCATCCTCTCCGAGGATATTGTTGACATAATGCTCGAGTTGATTAGAAACGTTGTAGGAATGCCCACCAGCTTGCCAACGCCATAGATGAACGTTAGTTCCGAACGTCAATATTTCCGGGAGCAGAATCACATACCGCTGGTGGATGGCACTATCCTGGAGGCCTTAGACGGACTCGAGACAAGATTGAAAATCATGCTTCTGAGATGCCATGCCACGACGGCCGGGGTTGATGTAGGGCAGATGTAATCCAATGATCTTTGTCTGCTTGACGTCTGGAATTACCATTCATTGCTGAAAATTGTAACCGGCTGTTTCTGCGTCTGGAACATGTTAAGTGCTTCTTCAATATGTTAGAGCACGGAGACGCACGTCTGATATTCACGACGGGCCTATGGAGATTGTCTAGGGACCTTGACGACTTATCGCTCGTATATGAAGTAGACAGCGCATTCCCGAGTTGACGGTGTTTTCAAGGCCACCTCGTTGAGTTTTATTGTCGCCGAGATACAAAAAGCGTGGAGAAGAACAGGAAGTACAAAACGAAGGCGGTACCTCAAAAAGACAACAGCAAGGAGCGTGGGAACAAAAGCCTGGCGGACCGTAAGCCGATTGAACCAACCTCAGCAAGACTTGTGCCAACTTTCAGTCCTCAGTCAGCTCTTTGAGGCTCCCAGTTCGTATATCTCCAGTCCGACGATGCCGTCAGCCATGTCTTCGTCTTCTCTGCTCCTTTTCAGCCGCAAAGAAATCATGTACAACCTTTCGTGAAGATTGTCAGAGCCGCGACAAGAACACGTCTTCGTTAATTTTTCCATGAACCGTCGACATTCTCTTAGTCAAGCAAAGGCTTCTAGAGAATCCGTCTTTCCGCGCTTTTGTCCGCTTCTTGAAGTCGCTCTTACATCCTCTACTTGCGCAGGTCCTCCTTCGCGGCTCTGAACTTAGCCCGAGACGTCATTGACGAGTCGCGTGGGATAGCTGCGCATCGCCGTGGACATACCATACCTGAGCAGAATTTGGGCTTATTAGTTTGCAAGCTCGTCGGACGGACGACGCAACGTCAGATATAGTGCTCTTGGTCTGACCGTTGAGCCCCTTTCTTCGCTCGAGACCAAGATCACACATACCCTCTGGCTCCGGTTCCGACTCGGACTCGGACTTTGGGGCTTTCCAGGCTCTCAATTTGGCGTGTTGCGTGTTATTTTTCGTGGCTAAGCGTGAACGCAGCGAGCACTACCTAGCCGAGACCGATGGTCACGGAAGATCCATCCTTACCCCGGATCGATACTTCACCGCCACAGGGCGCACTCTGACATCGGTATCGTTACACTCCGCACATCCAGCATCAATTCCCGGGTTTATATTAAGGAACATTGATCAATTGTCTGGTCTTCAAGACCTGTGACCATGTCTCCGGCATTACTGTGTCTTCTGGCAGGGCCGGCCACTCTTCCCCGAGCCTTGTATTTCCTGATCCTCGGCAAATGAGTTGAATTGTCATGATCGGCCATCGGTCGCTTTGAAATCGCGGTATCCTCCAAATTGACCATACTGTCGGCTGACATACCTGTCGAGTACCGCCTTTTAGGTTCGGAGTCGGAGAGGTCGACTCCATAAAAGGACTGTCTCGGAGGGGATTATCCTCCATCGCACCTCGTCTCCCGAATTCTTCAACAGTCAGCTCACACACGCAACGGTGAGCACTGCGTCTATCTCCATAAGTTCTTTTTATCAATGAATCATCATACTTCAGATTCCACGATGAGCGATCCCAATCAGATAACGCAGTTCTGTGCCCTCATGCTTCCAGATGTCGCCCCGAATGAAATAATACCGGCTGCAGGCGAAACTCGGACTGATATTCAAGCCGTGATGACGCTCCTCAGCAGGGAGAGGGATAGGCTCGCTGCCGGTCTCCATGCCGAACCCGGGGATGCATATGTCGCCACCGCGCTGACAGACGTCGCCGGTCAGGCAACTAATGTTGCCAATGCGCAGCATGCAGGCGTCGCGCGTTGGTTGGACGGCGTCTTTGGGCAGATCAAGGCGTTCGTACCTTCCGTCGGTAACACACCCCCTGGCTCGTTCAAGGACTCCACCCTCTACATTGTTACTTTATCGGAGTTTGCCTTGGACGTCTGGGTCGAGGACGGACAGACAGTGCACAACCCCACTTATCCTCTTCCGGAGGCCCTCAGGGCATACATTGCCCAGGAGATCCACACTCGATTGCAGAGGGACTACAACCACGTCCGCATTGTCTTCGCCTTCTCATGCTGCACTTATTCCACCGTATTCGCTCCCGGTCCGGATACCGAAGTGCGCAGGCTACGGGGGATCAGCAGCATAACCGTCGTCACGTCGTCCCCTGTGGCTCCTAAGCAGGTCACCAAGCTGCGCCCGAGCGTCGACAGATGGATGTCCGACCCCGCTGCTCCAGGGCAGAAGATTTTCAAGCTCGACCTTCCCCCTAACCCTCCCGTACCCCGACTCGATGAAATCAAGCTCGAGCTCTCATGCTTCGGAGATGGAGCGCATGCGCTGGCGTTTGGAACCTGCCAAGACGCGGAGACCGAAGTGACGCACGGATCCGTCAGTATGTGGGTCTGGCTGGCGGCGGGCGGTCCTCTGCAGGCTGTGAAGGACGGCGTCACCCCTTTCATTCTCCACGATAGGAACTCGTGGTTGCAACTTGCCGACGGCGCATGGGGCGCTGGCTACTACAGTTTCCGCCCCAAGCCAGTCCCAGACGACGCAGTCAATGTAGGGAAGACTTTTAGAGCCCGCTACAAGAACAACCCAGCGGGATTGTCGATGATTTTAGCGTCTGCAGACCAGTGTTACTGGTACAAGAAACAGACGAAAGCAGACCGTGAACCGAATCCGCAATTCATGTATACCGAGGCCATACCACTTCCCCCTCGTCTTCCGCTGTCCTAGCTATCTCGTTCAACTATTTCCCTATAGCGTAATCTATATCGTGTAGCCCCATATCGCATAACCCCATATCACAGAATGTGATGTGCTTCCACACTGGACGCACGAGTTTCATAATTCATTTCCGTCATCTTTGAGCTCATTTTTTCCGTCCATAGGTTGTTATTCTCTCTGCCTTCTCGCTTTTCAGTTGCTTGTTGTCCCTGATCTCTTGCTGCGGTAGCCTAATACGACTTAATTTCACTGCTTTCGGTGGCCTGCCACACGGTGGGCGAAAGCTGGCCCGTAAGCCATGGCGGATGCAATATTTTGCAATTTCATTCTCTCCCGAGTCACTACTGAACTTGGGTACTGTTGTACTACTTAACAATCCTCGAATGCTGAACCATTGCGCGCGCTGCAAGACAGCGGCATCGCGTTCTTACCTAATAATGGCGCTTATGTGGTCACGCATACACGTTCGATGTGTTCGACTTCCTTCAGTCCGCACTAGACGACCCCAGACTGAGTGTAAGCGTCCAGCCAACTATACAGAGTGTGCAGCTGCTAACATCGATACCTAGATATATTGTTCTTTATGTAGTTAGCAGAGTCCTTACTACGCGAGATCTACTCCTATGTTTCTCTCTGGATGATCCGCGAACCACGGCCGAAGACGCACCTTTTCTTCCGTGTTTTCTGGACCTGCCCCACTCTTGAGCTGCGGTCAACGGATCCTGACGATGATCTGCTTCTTGGTGTGAAGGTTCTGAGAAATGTGGTAAATCCTCTGATACTCTCTGGCATCATGGTCTGGTACCGCCGTGATGTCAACTTCTAGAGACCATGAGTGTTTCGGGCATCGCGGAACAGGATTTATGGTTAATCTGACATTTCTCGGCAGCTCACCTTTCTCGACAAATATTGACTCATATTTAAGGCTCTGCACGCTGTCTCGAGGGTGTCAAGTGAAGACATTTCCTATATCGAGTATCATGAATAATTCTCGCTTAGGGACGGCAGGAGCTATCTGTATAACAGGGAACTAAGATTACCGTCCTCGCACTAGCATTCGTTAAGGAATGGTTTTGAAGGTAACGCTCACCTCGTGTACCGATCCTCTCGGCGTACAATTCCAATTGACTATTCCCAACAGGCGGAACACGTGGAATGTGCGCCAAGAACGATGTCACGTGTGGATGTGCAGTAGGCGACACGGAGCTAGGTGGGGTTGCTTCAGCTTGGACTATGGAGCCATCTTGCCCAAGTGGGCTAATACCACTCAACGGGTGGATTCCCGTTTCCATGCGGGGCGAAGCGCCAGCACTCGTTGCGGGCAACTTTGGTAATGACACAAACCGGCCAATCCCAATTACCATCGCCAGGTATTTTCAACTTTCACCGTCTGATACTGATTGACGCTAAACGGAAATGCCACTGATGAATGTCTTAAGCACACGATCGCCGCCCGTAATTAGTGCGGGTATTTAATCACGTCTCACATCCAAGCCCCCGAGTAACTGCAACACCGTCATCACTTGCGTTATCTCGAGCCTCCTTCTCAGCATGAGCACCCAGCAAAATACCGCAGTACGTCTCAGTGTTTCAAATTAGACGTATCGCTCCGCATCTTATTCCGAGCGTTCGCAGACAACGCAGGGAGGAGAGAACGATTCGAGTTCCGAGGCGAGTAGGGTCCCACGCAGGACTCCCATGGCATGCCAATTCTGCAGAGGTGAGTTTCGACATCTGATTTATTTCACAGGGAAACTCGAGCACGCGGCCTCATTGATTTCAGGCCGGAAGCTCAAGTGTGACGGCAGACAGGTCTGTGCCAACTGTGCGCGGCGTCAGATTCCCTGTGTCTATCTTCCTGTGTAGGTTCATCACAGTCTGTCATCTCGTGAACGCGGTTGTCTGACAAGGACCTGATTAGGTCGGCCCAGAACTAGCCGGGAGCCGCATCCTAGGCCCCCTCGCATCATCGGATGAACCGTGTTGGGATTCATGTGCCTGAACGCTGAACACTGCTTGAAGCCTGGAAAGCTGCGGCCTCATATATATGTGCCTTTTCTCGTAACCTGTGCAATTCATGTCACAATCGATCTCTCAGCGAAACTGGGCTAAGTGGACTCAGGGTCTGCCTGCAATTATACCGCGACGGTCTAGAGCTTGCCATTCGTGAACAAGAACTATACAATCTCGGGATCGCCGCTCTTGATATCAGCGCGGAATGTCATGTGCATTATTGAGTTCGAGGTCTGGGCCTGCATTACGAAATGTCAAATGGTATACAAAGCTATCTATACGAGCTCATCTGTCAAGATTTGGCCAAACCACACGACGGATCTACAACATCCATCGCCTCGTGCTACGTTCTGATCCCACTATCGCCATGCTGTATCATCTCGAATCTTCATATCTCATACAAGAGCTACATACTGGTTGTATCACTGATTGTTCGCCAGTACAGGTGCTGAATCGACATTTTCACCCGCTCTTTCCACTACAATTTTGTATTGCGGGAGCTTTGCGTCATCACTTCAGTACGCAGTGCATAGTCAAGCACCTTTCAATTTGGAGTTCCATCTGACAGCCGCAGGTGAGTGACGAACGAATGACCCCAAGGCTCTTGGTCACTAGCTGATTCGTAAACGTAGTCCAGATTATCAACCCAGCAGCCGCAGGTCAGCAATCATGCGCCCGGCGGGCGGGCCGCTGGCGTAGCGCCACCTCGCGCCACCTCTGTGGCAGTATCTGTCGTTCCGAGATTCAAGGATAAGGCTGCGTCAAATTGTTTGTGCCCCAGATGCGAATGAATTCGTTCTCATTCAAAATGCTCGAATTGCGCGATGCTATCCGCAAAAGAATCCAGCTGAACAGTCACTCGGGCACAGTGCTGAGGATCTGAAGACGCTTCCGGCAGCCGCATTCCTCTCTCACGGAGTCTGACAGTTATTCCAGGGTGTAACCAATCTGGGAAGCCATGACAGTGCGTTTATTCTAGGTCTTCTTCCCGCTCCGATAAGTCTCGGAGATAAGCGAACAGCTGACACGACGTCGATAGCCGTCTCGGAACTCACATCCGTACTGATTGCATTCATGCTAGTGTCTCGTAGTATTCCCTTCTCCGATGTCGAAATTACTTCGGATTTCTGGGTAGGGAGGCGTCATGCGATTCGACATGGATCTCTACCAGCTATTCTGGAGCAAATGAGAGTTACCGGTAGATGGGATTGTCTCAAGTTGAAGTGGAAGACAGGAGATCCCAACCCCCCGTCAGTATCGCATTCCTCTGAAGATCCCTTGTATCGTCAGGGCTGATAGATATTCAATAGGCATCGATTCTGGTTAGTGCAAAGCCTCGAGATCCGACCCTGCGGACCTCTAGCTCATTATGAAATGATGTTAACGTGCCTTGGTGTAATGTTGATTACGCTCAGGGACTCAGACATCGCCAAATGGGTGGAAGCTGCATGCTACTTCCTCTCCTCTGAACACGATCGCGACCTGGCCAGTCTCGTTGAAGAAGCGGTTGACAACATTCGCGGTGCACAACACGAAGACGGGTATATCAATACTTATTATACTGTGAATGGTTATAATGTCCCCCAAGCATTGCAATTAAGCTTAACGTTGCTTTGTACCGGCACATTCTAGGTCGTGGAGCCCGGAAAACGCTGGACAAACATTTCGTACGCATAATTCGCGCTTCACGTATGGTCGATTTCTGATGTAGTGGTCGCTTCGCAGGTGGTCTCACGAGCTATACGATGCAGGACATTTACTTGAGGCTGCTCTTGCCCATTATGAATACAGTTCGTTACTTCTTTCATCCCCCTCTCATATTCCTTATCGGATGACTGGGATTCGTCAGCGCACTCCATGCGAATGTTAGGGCCTCTCCTGAAATATGTTCATCATATTCGTACTGTGTTTGGCCTTGATGAAGATCAAAAGGCTGGGTAAGTATCTGGCGCTCTGACAGGAGGATTCGGATTGCTGATCCGACTACAGCTACCCTGGGCATCAGGAAATCGAGCTCGCTTTGCTCAAAACATACGAGAGCATCGGAGACGCTTCTCTTCTTGAACTGGCGAACTATCTCATCGAAGAGCGCGGGCAACGCCGCCCTGAAGGACATTATTTTGACGTTGAAGCAGCAGCAAGAGGAGAGCCGCCGAACCCAGGGCCTGCTCCTAGAGACACTCCAAGATACGCTTATCATCAGGCTGATCGTCCAGTGCGAGAGATCGAAGAGATTGAAGGCCATTCTGTCCGAGCCATGTCAGATAGTCTCTTCAATATGTGTTTACCCGACATCTTGACGTTTGTCGGCTTTCGATACAGGTACTGGATGACTGCTGTCGCGGCACTGGCTCGTCTGACGAAAGACAGGAGTCTCCTCGTTGCTGCCGAAACACTTTGGGGATCTACGACGAAGAGGAAGATGTACGTTACGGTGCGTTTGGTGGCTATCGGGTCCGAGTTGTATTTCCTGAGACTGTTTGATAGGGTGGCATTGGTGCGGTGGCGACCTGGGAAGGCTTTGGCCCTGATTATTATCTCCCGAACGAGACTGGTACGAGTCCATATCTGTCTCACTCCACCTGTGCTATAACTGCTATCAGGCTACCTGGAGACGTGTGCCGCAATCGGCCTGGTGCTCTTCGCCTACCAGATGCTTCTCATCGGTCCATACAACAATGATTACGCGGACGTATTGGAGCTAGTATTACACAATGCTGTCCTCGTTGGTGTCTCGTTAGACGGCAAGCGCTTTTTCTATGACAATCCGCCTGCAACTATCGGCAAACACACGGAAAGGAGCGCTTTCTTTGAGGTCTCTTGTTGCCCAGCGAATGTTCGATCGTCCCTTCGTCCGCATGTGGTAGTCTCTCTGACTCCTGCTTCGTTAGGTCGCACGTCTGCTAGGCTCATTGGGGAAGTACGTCTATACTCACGGGCCTGGCGACACGATCCATGTCAACCTATATATCTCCTCGGCGCTCCAGGTCCCTCTTTCAGATGGGAAGACCGCCAAGGTTGTTTTGGAAGCCAATGGTCCTTGGCTAGGCGGAGCGAAGGTCACCTTGATAGGTGAGGAAGGGAGCAGAACCAGAGTCCGGCTTCGCAAACCGTTAGGCGCGGAATCATTCAAGGCATGATGTGTGTTATAGTCCCAGAATTCTTGCTTAGTCTATGCAGGTCGAGGGCATCAGCCAGGAAGATCACGACTGCGCGAATGTGGATATTGACCTGCATGCCCATGTCACGCTCAGAATCGACTTCACCTACAATGTCCGCCTCGTTTATCCGCATCCTCTCGACCTGGACAACCGTGGTTGTGCGGCAATTGCGCGCGGGGCGTTCATATACTGCGCCGAAACCATCGACAATGCGCATATCCATGACTTACGCGCCATTCGTCTAGTTCAACCCCTCGAAGTGGAAGAAAGTGTCGATAGCGACAGCTTCGACAAATGGGGTTTGCATCCCGTCATCTTGACGGTCAATGCGCTTCTTGTTCAGCAGACGGAGGATAGGCTGGCGCAAAAGGGAGTTCGGCTGAAACTGATCCCGATGTTCATGTGGGCAAACAGGGGTAAATCGGACATGAGAGTATGGCTTCCGATCATCACGTCCGATGTCACTGGGGAAGACGATATACTATAATGGATGCGCCTCGACGCTCAGATATGACACAGCGCTTTCCATGTACTAGTGCTACAATTTCAATACACTTCTGACCTGACGATCAAACTCTCTGCCCCTGTAAGTCGCGACGAATCAATGCTGCCCATGATGTCGGCTCCCGCCCTAGCAGCCACCTTGTGATGTTACTAGTGCCAGGTATACCTCTGATGAAGACAGGTTTCAATTCAGTGTATCAGCGCTAGTTTGTAATGCGTCACCTTTTGTCATAGTAGTACAGCATTCGGTCCAAGGCTTCGGCCGCGTAGTCGTCTCCGTGGATTTTCACGTGGCCTAAAGCCTTCTTCACTGCCTGATCCCTTGGAACCTGTTCGCATGGAATAGTCTTCCCTAGGTAGGAAGACAGCTCGAGAGCGACATCCTCGTAGGTGCAGTTCTGTCCGACGAGGTCGTACCTGGCCCGATTGTGGGGGGCTGTATCAAGAATGACCAGGCGAGCGACCGCGGCGAGGTCCCGAAGATCGAGGTAGCCCTGCAATGTTCCAGGGCTGTATGCACACATGATCCTCCCCGATTCCAGCACGTTAGATAGGTTGATGTTCTGCATAAACGAGCTGGGCTACGCATAGAATTGTGAGCTGATTGCGCCACTGGGAATCTGGCGTCACGACCCACTTGCAGGATAGTGTAATTTAGGCCAGATTCGATCAGATACTCTTCGACGCTATGACGCGAGACAGGTTATACTGGCGTCCCGGACTAGACCGAGCGCACGACTTACTCGCGCTTGACCTTGTGATTCAAGAGCTTGGTGAGAATAGAGAACAACACGCTGCAGTAGACGAAATGCTTGACGCCCGCCTGCTTTGCTGCGTCTATCAATGCAATGCCCATCGCGGTTTCCTGGGGATGGAATGCCGGCGCATTGTGAAACACAATATCCACCATTTTCACTGCGGTGGGAAGAGTGCTGGCTTCGAGGTAGTCTCCGATCGCAAAGGACGACGGCGGCAGCTGGGGAAACCTAGCTCGGATCTTCTCAATGGCCGCTTCAGAGCGCACTAGTAGACGAAGATCCGACGGTGGCACCGCTGCTTTCCCATCCAACAATGCTTCTATCACAAAGCCGGAAGTCCTGCCAGATGCACCGGTGATGAGGATAGTCATGCTAGAGCGGAATTTGTTTAGAGACGGTGCTGAATGCTGCAATTCAGTACTCACTAATGCTATGTCTGTGATGCGTCGGTATGTTCCTGAGATCAAGACGCACGATAATGTCTGCTGCAATCGCGTTTGCTCGCCGAGTTCAAGACAGGAGAGATGAAAGAGGGGCTCGGGAAGACCAACGGTGGGTATGCGCAGTCAATGGCTACGTCATTATGATCCCGCTATGATGAAGCTTCCGTGTGTCAGCCACGCCGTGTAGTGTAAGCAAGGCCGGGCCGTTATAACCATAAGTTGAGATAGAGCGTGGGTAGATCGACTGGTTGGGTTCAGGACAGCCGGTCAAAATTCGTAAGTGTTTGGTTGTCTTGGATAACGAGCTTGTAATACGCGTAAGAATGCAAATGTTTGGACCGAGTCATATTAAGCAGATAGGGAATGTCATAGGATAGACAACAAATGACTAATGAACTTTGCTGACGCCAGTTTACTACGTCCAAAGGAGGAGGCCTTCGGGCTACAAAGTACGGGATCAAACGGCAGACGTACGCATGTTGGAGTAGACAGACACTCCGGCCTTCTCGTATATTTCTTCCCCAAATTAAACACCGTCGGAAGCACCATCATGATCCTGGATATCTGAACCCTTTTTAAGAATGACCGCGATTTACTCAACATTCGCGAAGGCAGGATAAATGTAGATAACGAGGCTTTTCATCGACCTTGGTAGCGCGAGGACTTTAAACTTTCACCAGATTATCAAATGTCAATATAAGGGCAATGTGAGGATCGCACAAAGCAAAGATGAACGATCTCCGTGGAGACGATAAGGGTCGGATGCAAGCTGATGCAAGACGGAGTACGGTGGACCGGCGCTGAAGCTGGAACCGATACTACATTCCCACGCTTTGCCGAGTCGGCGCGCTCTCCGCAATCAAAGTCATTCTGAAAGTCCCTTGATGGCGGCGACAATCATTTAGCAGCTCTCAAAGGAAGAAAATGATTGCCTCTAGTCCCCGACACCACATGTCTAACGATGCGGCAGACTTCATACGACACTCTTCGGGGGGTGTTGTAGCGTATGAAGCTGCCGAGAGGACGCCTCATCCCGACTTCTCGGATATATACGCTGGTGCAGGCCATATTATACTCAAACATGCTGGTGGTACTTTGTTTGTACCAGCATCGACGCCTCTGAGAAGCTACTCCATCCTCCAGCAGCATGCCATCCTTATCTATTGCCCGCGCAGCAAATGCGGCGTTCTCTCCCTCATATCTTCCTACAGCAATATTCGTGGGTGGAACCTCGGGCATTGGACAGGCGATGGCAGAAGCTTTCGCTCGGTACACCAAGGGAAATGCACACATAATCCTTTGTGGTCGCAATCGCGAGGCCGCTGAGAAGATCATCGCGACCTTCCCGAAACCGACTACTTCTCATCCCGCAGCACGTCATGAGTTCGTTCAGTGCGATGCCGCACTCATGCGGAACGTGCACGCTACCACGTCTTCCCTCCTCGAACGGCTGTCGAAGGTCAACTTCCTCGTTCTATCTCCGGGCTTCTTCAACGTGAAGGGCCGCGATGAGTTGCCAGAGGGGATCGACGGGAGGCTTGGGCTGCATTACTACGCCCGGTGGAAGTTCACGCATGACTTGTTACCGTTGCTCAAGAACGCAAGCGACGCAGGGGATGACGCAAAGATGATGACGATCCTTGGGGCAGGTGCTGGAGGGAAGATCGATTTGGGGATCTTGGTCTGAAGAAGCGGTACAGCGCTGCGAGCGCGGGCACATCAGGATGCACGTACAACGATCTGATGATCGAGGTGAGTGTACATATGTGCGTATGTAGCAGCAGCAAGTCACTGACCACGCGTACTAGTCGTTTGCAGAGCAGCAGCCGAACGTATCCTTCAGCCGTCCGTACTCCTCTTGTCCAGCCGGACAATCGCGCCCTTCGTCCTCTGGTTGGAGGACTCATGGCTTTGATGTCCCCGTTAACAACCTCAGCCGGGGACTGCGCCGAGTACATGCTCTGGGCGCTCCTCGACTGCGGCCCAGGCGCGCAGCGGCGAGACAGCAAGGGTGACGACATCGGAAAGAAGAGGTACTACGGGTCCGAAGAAGCAAAGGAGCGCCTCTGGGAACATACCATCGCTGAGATGAATAGGGTTATCGGCGCGAACCCGTGACGACTTGGACACTGCCGACAATGTCGTCGTGTGCACCGGGAAAGGCAATGACTCCGGCCATTTCGTGATTTTAGACTCCACGTTTCGGTCCCATGACGATTACTCGAGCTTCTCACGATCGACTGCCGAGATTAGTCCATGCCGGACCATCACCGTGACATATTTGTAGTATGCTACAACACTTCGCCAATCGATGCCTACAACTATCCTACAGTATCGAGGAAACTATGGTATAGCACATTGTACACGAGAGGAGATGATCACGAGGCGAAACACAACGGGATAATTGACTGTTAAGTAGAGAGAGAGACGGATATACCGGTATGGAGGAACGCCAGCGGCCGAGACTTGCGAACGTGAGATCCTCCAGCCAGCTACTACATCGGTTACGCCGAATACACGGTGTCCATAGATGCAGAAGTGCAGTAACCGGAAAGCTGTTGGAATTGGACCGCTACGTAAGCACCGCCTCGATCATCTCTGAGACAGCGACGCAGACAACTCACCGACAGTCTTGGCCGTGACAGCCTACTGTGCGGTCGCGCAGATCACTGTGTAAACAGGGCCCTGGCCGGCAGGGGCTCCGACTTGTACGTCCTGATCGGCTGGGATAAGGCCGGCGAATATATACGCGTCCCCGAGACAGTCGACTCTCCTTGCATCGGGACCCTTGCCAGCGGCACTAGGATGAGCGCACCGCCAGCGGCGAGCGTCATCGACTCCCTCCGCCTTCTGCCTACCCATCCGCGTAAGAGGCCCCTCCGTCAACCGAACCCGAAGGTGATCGAAAAGACCCATGAAGACGTCGCCCACGGCGACGTAGCTGAGAACTTCGGAACACCATAATGCCCGCTCTCTGTACGGCTTGATAACTATGTACGGATACTCCGGAATGGCAGGACAATGGAGCCGAATCGTGGGCACGCTGGGATGTGTCGCTGCCAGAGCGAGAGCATCGGTGTTCGGCACATCGGGCTCCTTGAACCGCATGTCCCAGTTCAACCCCTGGTCGAGCGGCTCGGCGAGTAAGCGGTGGATGGATTCGCGCATACCCACGTGCCACAAGGGCAGCGGGGAGAGTGGTAAGTAAGGAAGCTCTGGCAGGGAGGAATGATTGTCGGCGGAGAGACCCTGGTATGAGGGATACATCGCCTCGCGCTTCACGGGGGGCCGCAACATCGGGAAATTTTCAACCAAAGTAGACGAAGATGATGCAGGTGACACATAGTCAGCAATGCTGGGTTGGGAGCAAATGGCAGTGGGCACTGGGATGGAAAGCCCCAGGACTGGGCGTTCGACGTTGCGGATTGAGGGGGAGGAGGAGTCGCTAGAGGACTCTGATTCAGCGGGCAAGGCGAAGCGTACATGTCTCTGCGCCATTGAAGATGTGGGGCGGGTGAGAGGCAGAGGTCCCGGAGACACGCAAGCGGGAGCGGCCTTATAACAGCGGGAATCGTTGTACATACAATATAGAGGGAATCTCCCCGGAAAGGAAAGATGCCGGGCATTGGACAGCCGCGGCATAACAAATATGGACATTTGGAACACAGTTTCCGCGAGTTTGTCCAAAGATGGGCACCTCAGCGGTGTGGAATGGGCAGCGATAATTGGGAGCCACCTGGAATCTTCTGCCCAGATACCGCCTACAAGTACAGCGGTCAAATTGCACTGCCCTTCCTCGGAAGGACTCGGGGCATAAGGTGCGCACAAATACAGCGGTCGAGCCCCGTGTACCCGGGCTTGCTGGCATTGGTGGAGACTCGTGTGCGAGCCAGGCGTCTGGGGCGCCTTTCGGACCCATCGGGGTCTGAAAGCTCGTTTCGCGGGAACACCAACGGTCCAACACGTTGTTCGAACTCAATAGTGAAACGGGGGGCTCTATCTGATAAACGGGATCTGCATTCCGATACCGAACTAGCGGTCATGGAGCAGTAGATGGCGGAGGAGACCTGTGAACCGGGACCAGTGACTCAGCTCAAGGGTTCCAAGCGTCTGTGTACACATATCCCGCAAATACAGAAAAGGCAACTGCAACCATGTACTTCTTGAAGAAGCCTTTTCTCGCCGACATACGCCCGCGGAGCGGATATCACCCTCAAACTGATCGTGGTATGAACAGGCATGTGGTGGTAATCCATAGCAGATCGGTGCTGATATGAAGCCGTGAAAATATTCCATAAGACATATAGCACTAAAGGTCTCCCTCTCCTCAGCCAGAATATCATGGCTATCAATACCTCAGGTGAAGTAACCTGCGCAAAGGCACCGCAGCCGCAGATCAAACTCGCACATCGGCGAGTGTCGAACTGATGTTCAAGACGAGGCACTCCTGTCTCCGG
The DNA here is from genome assembly GCA_001687445.1 of Obba rivulosa. NCBI lineage: Eukaryota > Fungi > Basidiomycota > Agaricomycetes > Polyporales > Gelatoporiaceae > Obba > Obba rivulosa. Next base: position 79,563 of record KV722348.1, read on the forward strand.
CAGACTGATGATCAAGTCTAATCAGTGGCAAGAAGCCTGTCAAGCCCAACTCGCCGGTCTCCTGCTCTCTTCGCTGACGAAAATAACATTTGGATTGCAAATGGCACCACTCACCTCGAGTCAGCAGAACCCATCCCCCAGTCACGAATGCTCCATCTGGTACCCGCTGCTGATATGCCCGGCACATGATCACGGGCATGATTTGCAGATCGCGGAGGACTAGGGGGCCAGGCCGCAAGGGATATCTCTGATTGAGCACCCTGAAATCGACCGAGGGCAGACCCGCAGCAGATCTTTTTCAGAGAATATGGCAGGATATTTATACACAGGAGCAGCTGACGCAGTGTCAAGAGTTGAGCATATTCCGATGAGAGGCGGGACCCGTTGGTAGAGCCTCTGGTCTCGACCCTTGACAAATTCCCACTGCCTTGGCCACGGCGATACCCAGCACGTGACGTCAGACGCGTCGATCAGTGCGTGTTAGCGCCCATCGGAGTCAGTTCGCCAACGCGGCGTCGATCAACCTCAGAGCCAAAAAGGCCTGCTCTACCACGCCAAATGCTCCGGCCATGAGGTGCGCCTCGAGGCTCCTTGTTCAGTTGACCCCTGTCTCGTAACTCGCAGAGATCTGGGCTTGCTCATCCTATCTCCAGATCTCCGATCATGAGGCCGCGGTCACTTCAGCACTGCTCGGACGGCGTTTAGTCCGCTGGGATGATTCGGGGGAAGCCTGCATACAACAGGCAATTTGCCGCATATCTGGGTATTCCAAAGTGGGAATACAGTCATTGCTGCTGGGGTGCCTGAGCATCTAACAGATGAGACTATGCACTCAGGCTGGCGCTACTGGGTGAGTCTCCATAAATCAGTCAGAGCTGATTGAAATGACTTTGACCGAAAGGACCTGTTTCAGATTCTCTCAGATGGAAATACATGGTGTCTGGAAATCTAGATTCCTTGAGGCTTCGGAGGAATGGAAGATCCTTAGTGTCCTCCCTCGACAGCGGGCGCTGGGTTCTTGGGCTCTCTCATTACGTGCGGAAGCAGCGCGGTGGCATGTCATGCGCTCGGTGCGTTTTCTAGTGCTCGCTGCAGTGTGTCGTCGTGCTCCGTCCAGCTCCGACATTTGTATTTGGGCGGCGGATAAGGGGGAACCCCGCGGCTCGCACGCAGCGGACATGCCATTCCTGGATTGTCGGGAACGTCTCTCTCAGGCGAAGCAAGGGAAGCGGACACAGCAGTTCATTTCCTCGGCCTGCTGCGGTGTGCCGACGTCGCCATTGAATGTCTCCGCCCCCTCGCAGACACGCACCCACCAGTTCGTACCGATTATCCGGTTCGAGACGATTCTCCCACCCGCGAGCGTTTCGCTGAGATCCTGCTCTCTGAGAGCCGGCAGAGTTCGCCCTTCTTCCCCCTCGCTTAGCCTTCCTCTGCTCGCTCCAGGCGGCCTTTGTCTACTGTCGCCCACGATGAACTAATGTCCAACGAGTAGCACGTCAGATGCGTTCGCGAAGTCATCTCCCATTGTTCAGAACGATGTATGATATCCGCGCGCTATCAGAGTTCCCGGGCACTCTTCCCTGTCTCCTCCGCGCCCCGCGCCCAACATGCCCGACGTTCTGCTCGCCGGCGCTTGAGTGGTATCGTGTGCCCTCAATGAATCATGCCGAGTCGCAGTGCTTCCCCATGAGATATATGTGCTACCCCCCACGAATACAGACAGCGCGTCAAATAACTCTATAATGCGACGACACTCGGGTACGAACGACTCGAGCAACATGGAATACCTCGTACCTCGCTGCTCGCCGAGGGGGACGATGAGCTCGATCGTGCCTGACGTGTAAGCTGTGGACCGCTTCGGAGCTTCTTGTGTGCATGTGCCCGTGAACATGCACAAAGCATCCGAGTGGCTGGTGCGCTAGATGCCCGTGCATGACGTGGGCACGTTCCTGCCGGGAGCACCACAAAGCCTCTCGCAAGACACCGGGCTAGGATGGCGATGCCCCGCTCCGGAGACTCCGCCTCCCGCCGCTTCTCCCGCATGCTTCTAGGCTTGTTGGGTGGCTCGTGCGTACGCACATTCCGACGGCCTGTCGCCGTCGGACGATTTGGTGTGGGGTGGCCCAACAAGACCCCTGTCTCGGGTCTTTGTCTCGCTGACACGGAGCACCGCGCGGGCCCTGTCGGGTCAGGAGACACGTTTAACTCGCTGCTCGACACGGTCCGCGAACGAACTGCTTGACGGTGTCTACCGTTGCTGAATCTAATCAGATTGCTGCGCCTGCTGTATGAGCCTGCACAGACCGGGGTCACCGAACGGCCGTGTCTCATCCGGAAAGACCGCCGTGAGTCAGGCTTTAGGATGCATGGCTGCAGCAGCCGCAGCACACGATCCCGCGAAGTAGCCAGCTGTTCCTCCACTAGACGCAGTTGGTCGTCATATATTCAGGGCGGGTTCGTGCGAGAGCCCTTGATAGACGACAGATGAAAGTGTCCCGAGGAGCATAGGGATGGCAGCTTCCGCATCGAGCGTAGGCACGTCAACAAGCCTATGGCAATCAGTGCATGTTCCTGGTCTGACGAACCGCGAAAGCCGCGTCGAAGACAGACAAAAGCGCCATACGATGTCCAGCAATTACAAATCACTGGGGACCCTGTGCAACAGATGAAGCGCCAGCACCTGAACGGACACGTCGAAATCAGTGGGTTGTTCCTTTGGCCGACCGCAGGACCCTTGATAGATGCATCTGTCTCCCAACGCCGCGAAAGCAGGGGAGTTGTAGAAGTCAACAGGCACAATTTACAGCTGCCTCGAGAAGCCGTCAAATAGCGTCGGTGACGTGCGCGGATAACCCGCTGGAGATTGACTGCGGATAGACGCCGATCTGTTGGACAGAGTTCGGGCGGGCATCGGTAGAATCGCCCGCCATCTGCTCGAATAGGCAACTGTGCAAAAACAGGAAACATGCTCCCGGCCGCACCTGGCGGCGCTCTTTCGAGACCATGTCGAAACCAGTGTCAGGAACATGGGGGACTGAGCACAGCACTATCCCCCGAACAGTTGCTGGGGCACGGACGCCCTGCAGAAAAAGCAAGATAATGCCTGTCGCAGAGACACGCCCCGTTTCAGCGCGGCGCGCCCGCGCCGTCACTGCTCCGCAGCCACGAGGCTCGCCGGGAACGGCGCGCACGACGTGTGGCCTCGGACCAAGGCGAGGCGGACGGACTGCGGCCACGCAGTGCATTCCACAGACATTCCAAGCGGAAGTGAGGAGGCACGGGGGCGGCTCTGCGGCACAGCAATGTGGACGCGAGACCGGGCGCGGTGGCATCGCACACAAGTACGCGGGCGCTGGGGTGTGGCCGCGTTCTGCGGCTCTGTGGAAGCGGAGGGACTGGCTTGGGCTCGGCAGGCGGGAGAACAGGACTTCGGAGCCGCAGTCGACAGCAGAAGAGACCACAGAAGCGCGCCTGAAGGGCTTAGCCGAAGCTTTGACGAGCCTCCAGCCAGGAATAGTGCCATTAGATAATTCGAAGTCCGACTACCACTTCCCCCCGGTGGCCTCTGTGAAATATTGATAAACTGGAGGCAGCCGGAGGTCTCCTACCTATGACGGGCGGGCGCCGTGAGACCAGTCGTCTTTGTTCTCTAGATCACCCACAATGAGTGCGCGTCGAAAGATGTGAATGCATGCATGTTGACGCTAAGACTTTGATATCAGGGAAGGAAAATACTGACATCGCACCCGAGCGTGATTAGGCAACCCTATGACGTATTGGGAAAGCTGGATGCCTTAACCTTGCTCGAGCCAACCAAGCTCGTTCCCTGTCAACGTTTACATCGCCCGAGGTCTTTCCGAGCAGATATCTGCCCGCGGGGAGCACTGGATACAGTAGCTTCATGGAGACCAGTTGCCGTGAGGGAGACAAGAGACCCCCGGTTGCCGTTCATTTCTCAAGGTTTGATGGCATCCGTCCGAGAGAACATACAGCGGAGCTACAAAGGCAGGTGGCTCCGAACCTTGCTGCGGCAGGCCTCGCCATGCTCTCTCAGACATATGGCATCATAGGGATTAGCCTGTGCTGCTGACAGCGCCGGTGCACACACGCACTTTGCATGGAAGAATGTGCCTGCGTGTGCTGAGCCTGATGACGCCGCACCTCGTATGTGGGTGATCGTCCAGAACGTGGCGCGCCCCCGTCAGCACGCTCCTGGAAGCACGCGGGAGGCCAATCGAGCAGTTGGGCGAGAATAGACAGGGCAACAAACACTCACGACCGTGGTCAAGACTCAATAGAGCTGTTGTGTTGGCAGCGAAACGTCCATTGCGGGCTAGCAACGCGCGGGATCTGTCTGCGCTCGTCAATGTATCGTGCGCGGTGCCTTGGTCGCCTGGGCGGATGCTGGATGAGTGCAAGCGCAGGCTGAGGATCCAGGCCGCGAACGTGATGGATGCGCCGAATAGAGACATGGGCGGCGCCCCAGCGGTGCGGAGCTATGCAGCAGACGCGTATCTAACGAGGATGCGGGAAGGGGCGCTAATACGCTTTATGTCCCCAAACGACCATGTTGGGCGAGTGCGGCTGCAGCCCTCGGAGAAACTTCCCATGACACGGCCAGTGGATGCAGCGAGTGATGTTCTTCTGTGGACGTGGAATGGCCGCGCTGTCGGTCGAGTCACGCCGAGTCCACCTGCGTGAATCACACTCAGATCGTTGCGAAGCTGTGTCCCCAGCCCATGTCGCTCCTCCCCCGCTACCGATTTGTTGACATCTATCAAGTATAGGCTGCGCGAAACTGTCTTCCGTGGCTGCCTGATCGTCGCTGTACATATAGCCCATGCTTCCACCCCCCGCACCATTTCACCCGCCCCTGAACCGCGACCGCATACTACCACCGAGCACATCCAACTTCAACCACCCCCAACCACCACCCCCTGCGCGACGCACTCGTCATGCCCGCAAAGGCCAAGCGCGTCCACTTCGAGGACGACAGCAACTTCCCCCCGACGCCGTCCCCGACCTTCTCGAACGCGTCGCTGCTGTCGTCTCCGGGCCCGCTCACACCACAGCACTACCCGCTCCCCGCCAGCTCCCTCCAGTATGGCCCCTACTCCCCATACGGCGCCCCGCCCAAGCAGTTCGCCCACGCCCAAGTCCAGTCCCCACTCGCGTTCGGCGCCGCGCCCTACGCAGCAGGCCAGGTCAGCATGAACCCGCTGCTCGCCGCGCCCCCGCCGGGCTACGCGCCGCCCCTCTCGTGGAACCTCACACGCCCGCCCTCGTCCGCCGCGCGCTTCACCCCCGGCTCCCCGCGGCCCGCGCTGCTCGACGCCGCGCTCCTCGCGACGCCCGCGACGCACCCCGCGCTGCCCGCGCTCACGCTCATCTGCGACATCCTCCCGTGGTCCGTCGCCGTCGTGCCCGTCGGCGGCGCGCCGTGGGCGCGGCCATCCTGCGTGACCGTCGGCGACGTCCTGCACACGCTCTACAGCGCGCTCCGCCTCGCGGTCAACAGCACCGAGCTCGCGCACCTCCCGCCCGACGCCCAGGCGCACGTCCAGGCGGCGTTCCGCCAGCGCTGCGCGTTGGCGGACGCGGGCGAGAAGGCGAAGGGCATCAAGCGGGTCGACTTCCTAGTCGGGCTTAATGGCTTTGCGGGCCTGTCGATGGTGACAGGTGGGGCGGTGATGAAGGGAAAGGGGCTCGGCGAGGTGTGGGCGCTGCACCTGGCCCCGGCGTGAGGACGGCGGGGCGTGGTACGACTTGAATTATCCACTATTTGCGAAAACGACACTCGAGCGCGGCGCGGCTGCGCGGACGACCATCATCATCATTTATCACCACCACCTCCACTCTTGGCGCGCACGACATCCCAGACGACTCGAGGCACTTCTGACTTCACGACGGACTCTGCAATATTTGATGCCTCACGAGACCCTGTACACGTATCCCATCCACCTCTAGAATACCCTTATCTCCGCATTAAACATAAAATCGTCGATTTTTCGCTTTCGATCACGGCTTTCTGTACGGTAGCACGACTCATAGCACGACCCCGCATGTAAAAGCATGGAATCTCACTGGTAATCCTCATGAATGACATATTTTACGAACGAATGTGTTCCTCCGTGAACAACGCACCGTGTGCGTGCACCCGAAGATATTGGTGGGGTCGAAACGGAATGGAAGGACGACGCTCGCAGCTCAAAATGGCGAAAATGGCTCCACACACGTGACCGCGATGGTTTCGTATTCTCGCGCGCCGATTGGTCGCCACCTCGTGCTTTGCCTGCAAGGCCTCCGCGGACCGGCAGCGTCCTCCTTCATTTTACCACATCTTTTAGTGTCTCCTGCGCAGATCCGTGACAATGGAAGATGTGATATCGCAGAACAAGCATCAGGCGTGAGCGACAGGTGAAATGAAACATGGTGCTCTCCACAACCCATATGAGCGGCGGCTGTGCGGTCGACGCGATGGCAAGCATGATCCCACGAGGCAGAGGCTGGAGGTGATGCGACCCCAGGCTCCTTGTCTCATCCCGCGATTGCACCGCCGCTGACCGCGGGGCATCAACTGAGCAACAGGCGAGCCGGGGCGTGGAAATGATCCACTGGTGGCAGTCACCCGCACGGTGGGCGAGCGGCCAGAGATCTGATCTCTCCCAGGCACGTCGCGAGCGGTTGCCCTGCTTTTCACGGTTGTGGAGGGAGCTGAGCAAGGCTGCATTTCGCCACCACATTCGCCGCACGGGTTCCGGGAGACCGAATCCGAGCCTACACCGCCTACGCCCTGCTGCCTAGCCAGTGCTTCCACATTCCACACGCCTGGCAATCCATACAAGTTCCGAAGGTGCACCCGCATTACCGCTCGGCGGTGCACAAGGAAGCCCATTTCGACGTACCCTGCCGCGTTCGGTGACGCTTGCCAGTGCGAAGTATCTCCACATGCAGCTTGGCGGCACAGAACAGTGACATAGGTGCGTCCTCCGCCGCGCTGGCCGAGCCCCCCGAGCGACTGCTCAGATATATATGCACAGGGCCTCTCCAGTCCTGCCTCGTAAACATCTCCTCCAGAGATCCTCTACCCACCGGTGACTTCTCGCCGACCGGACTCGCACCCCCTGCACACGAAGAGAACCCTTGCTCACTGTCGGCACGCCATGCCCCCCGTCCATCGCCACCACCCGCCCCGCCGCCGCTCCTCGAGCGTGCCCAATAGGCTCCCGCGGAAGAAGGCCCTCGTCATCGGCATCCAGTACTCCAAGACCGCCCAGGTGTACCGCGAGCAGTGGCAGCCGCTGCTCGGCCCGCACAAGGACGCGGACGCGTTCAAGCATCTGCTCATAGGTCCGTGCGCCATGTTTCTCGCGCCGTCAAGGACTGACAGGCGTGGCGCAGACAAGTACGGCTATAGGGAGGAGAACATCGTCGTCATGCTGGACGACGGGAAGCACCGGGAGTTCGAGCCTACGCGCGCGCACTTGGTACGCGTTTGCAGTTCGTATGCGGCCTTGGCACCCGGCTCATATTCTGTGCGTGCAGCTTCGCGAATTCCGGGCCCTCGTCAGGAAGCCGCAGTCCGGGGACGAATTTGTCCTGTTCTGTACGTGCATCACACCTCATTCGTCCGCCGAGTCTCACCCTGCGCGTGGTCACAGATGCGGGTCACTCGGAGCAGATCCCGAACAAGACGCATACCGAGGACGACGGCAGCGACGAGGTTATCCTTCCGAAAGATCACCAAGGGCTGGACGAGAAGCATCTAATCAGGGACAGTGTAAGCCTGTCGCGGTTGTCACAGGTGGTACTGTCTAATATGACCGTGGGCAGTCGTTGCGCAGGATCTTGGTGGACCACCTTCCGCCTGGAGCTCGTCTGACGGTAAGCGCCTTGTCAGCAGGGTTGTCTTCGGTCCTCACCACGTCCATCCAGGCGATCTTCGACTCGTGCCATTCCGGCACGATGCTGGGTACGTCCGCCGCCTCCACCTCCATGCCGCGCATGCCCGCCTAACTCGCGCCCCCAGACCTCCCGCACTACAACTGCAACAGCATCGAGAGCCGCGAGAACTCGTTCGAGACGAAGTGGCACCGCAACTTTCCCCGTGCGTCGTGCTCCTTGCGCCCGCGCCCTGCAGGCAAGCTGACCCCGCGTACAGAGCGCAAGAACGCCGTGCACCTGCACGGCGCGCACCCCGCCGAGGGCGGCACCGCCACGGCCATGCGCGTGCTCGAGGCGGCGCGCAGGCAGAGCGGCGAGATCGCGATGACGGAGCACTGCTTCAAGGCGTCCACCCCCGCCAGGCGGCGCACGGACTCGCTGATGGGTGTGCCGGGCGCGGAGCACGCGCCGGCGCACCGCAAGACGTCCCACGGCGACTCCGCGGAGCGCGCCACCAGTGCGGCGGCGGCGAAGCGGCGCACGGACTCGCTCGTGCTCATGACGGACGCGGACTGCGTCGCGTCGCCGCTCAAGACGTCGCACGTGCCCGCGTCGTTTCTGGAGCGGCGCGAGGGGAGGATGGAGTGCGCCGAGCCGGAGGAGATCAGGCAGTGCGCGTCGCCGACGACGTCCGTCCGGGAGTGCAACGGGAAGTGCCACCTCGAGGGCGGGGACGAGGACGAGGACAAGAAGGCGGATGTGGTACGTTTGAGCTTCGGCGAGATGTTTGGCTGGGTGCTGACGGCGGGTGGTGTAGATCTCGCTCGCGGCGTGCAGGGACTATCAGTTCACGTACGAGAATTATAAGGGAGACTTTAGTTTCACCCAGGTGAGCGACATGCCCTGGCACAGCTTGTTAAAGCACGGACTGACCATCGTTGCAGGGCCTTGTCGCGTTCTTGAGTAAGTTCAGCTGCGCGAGGTCTGCGATGTCGCGAGCGTGAACTGAGCTGTGCGCAGACCTCAATCCGTATCCGACATACTACGAGCTGATGAGCCACATCAGGTGAGCCATGGCAGGCCGCCGAATACGTGTGCACTGGTGTCTGACGGTATACACAGCCGAGAGCGCTCGAGGATTTTGCGGGCAGTGTGCCAGGAATTTACGCACGAGATGAACGAAAGCAATCCCCTCGAAAAGTACCAGTTTCGAGAGCGGCTCACATTTTCTCGGCCAATTGTGAGTTCCGCCGGTTCGAGCACCCGCCAGACATTGACAGTTTGTCCGACAGCTTGGTAGCGAGAAGAGATTGGTACGTCCAGCCGTCCGGGTCTCGATCCTTGGTCATTAATGTACGCTTCCAGGATATGAAGAGCAATTTCCGACTCTGAATGGGGTAGCAACGGCTCTATGCTTCCCTTTGACCAACTTCGGACACGTTTTCTCATGCTGCAATCCTTGGACATGTACGATACCACATTGAACTCTATCCCCTGACGGTCTCCTGTAATAATGTCATCTAGTGTACATGAAGTGCCATGCATTTAATGGGCTCTCTCATTCTCCCTGATTTGGCAGTTCTGTAATCCGCATATTCAGGCGTCCCAATCATTTCCCTTGTCACACAAGAATCGTCTATCTGATTAATTGCTGTGCAGCACAGCACAGACCTCGCCGGATATGGCCCGCCAAAGGTGTGCCTGACCTGCGCATAGCGGTATATTCTATTTTCGACGTCTACATTCAAGCCGACGATCGCTTTCGGATGGCTCCCGTACATTGCTCCTTTTCTAGCCTGACAGCGAAAAGAGGCTGGTAAGCATTCTGCTTTCGGTTGGATTATCTTGCGCTCATGGTTACTTCCAGAATATTATGGCAGGCCCGAGCTCTGAAGTGGCTGCAGCGTCTTCGACTTGACTCCCCTGATATTGACTGCTGCACATCCTGGACATGGCACTTGTACGACATCTCAGAGAACTGTGTTTGCAAACACCATGGATTTCCGCCCTTGGGTATTCCAAAGTGCTGGATCTCTGGCTTAGCAGTGGCGTTCGAGCCCTGTTAAGTCGAAGCGGTTGAGCCACCTCACATATGTAACAAGTCGGTATGCCGTCGGCAGCGAGTCGGTGCGCACAGACATATATCACAGCCAGATCAATGGGCAGTGCTGGGTGCGGTCTCGTGGACGCGGGGGGAACCATCAACGTTGAACATTGAGCCCAGACCTCTGCCCCTCCGCGCTGTTCGACTAGCTGTGCGGCTGAGCACTCCACATGGGTGGGGCCTTTGTACTACTCGGATCTCCGACGCAGTCTACCCCTGAACAGTTTTGTGCGCAAGGGGCACACTGCTGTGCATTTGGTTGTATTAGAGGCCTTTCGCAAGCATTTTTGGCAACGATTCTGGAGCGTGTGTGTCGCGCGCTATGCGCTCCGATTGGTCGCGCTATTTGGGCGGCTCAGAACCTGCTGTATCACAACCACCCGCGCCTCTTGAATGCAATGATCCTGTCATGGTCTTGTACTGCGCACCTTTCGTCCCTGCTCCCCATGTACATTCCGCCATTTTCCGCCGTTGGGATGTCGCACTGCATACTCCACTCCTAAGCTCCGCGAGCACAGATCCGCGGACTGGTCCTATGTCGCGGTGCTCGAACATGAGCCGAGATAGTCCGCGGCAACACAGCAATTCCGGGGAGTCTCGTAGCCGGAGGGGTTTAAATCCGGCGTGTCTGTAGGATGAAGTACGTCCTCAAATGTTTCCAACTTCTGTCCGCCGTCTCTCCTCGTCCCCGCGGAAGAAGGCGCTTATTATTGGTATCGGATACTCGAACACTACAGCAGAGCTGAAAGAGGAATATGCCCCACTACTCAGTCCTCATAAAGATGCGAGAGATTTCAAGCAGCTCCTCATAGGTTCGCATCACCGTTAATGCACTTCCGTGGCCAGCTCCCTTACAGCAGGCAGACATATACGGTTACAACGAAGGCGACATAGTTCTTATGCTAGATGACGGAAGTGACCATGCAATAAGACCCACTCGGAAGAACATGGTGTGTACTGCCGCTCCATGACTGGCTATCACTATAGCTGACTGTACTTGTACAAGGAATTCCAACTACGAGCCCTCGTACGGGGGGCGCAGGCTGGAGATGTATCTGTTCTTTGGTGTGAGCATGATTCCTCATCTAGGGGACACTCTTACCGATATCTATTCAGTCTCTGGACATTCCGAGCAGATCCCCAACAAAACCAACTCGGAGCGCGACGGTTATGACGAGGGTGTGTATCTATAATCGCGATGATCCTTTGTGGACTGACTGGAAGGACAGCCCTTTTACCCGTGGACCATAATGGGAAGGACGTGGATCACCTAATTCTGGACAACGTATGTAGACGATGCACGCATTCGCCTCCACATATAGTCCTAGTCCTTACTACCGTTCACGCTAGCTTTTGCGCAAGATATTGGTCAACCCTTTGCCTGTAGGCGTTCGTCTAATGGTAAGAGGTCTGAAACGTCGACAACTCCTCATCTCAGTTTGTTCCCACAGACATTTTTTGACACATGTCACTCTGGCACGATGCTAGGTAAATGTCTCAAGGCCTCTGGTTCATACAGTCTAACATCCCGGTCAGATCTGCCGCATTATAAGTGTAACAAAATTCCTCGTTCGAAGTGCGTTGATGAGATCAAGTGGAAGAACATGAAGTACTTTCCAAGTAAGCTAGGGTATGTTTTACATATAACGGAGGGCTGATATATCACCATAGAACGCCGCAAAGCTTTGGGTCGGCTTCTTGCTTCTTTGGTGGTGCTCTTATTTATGGACAGTTTACCAGCTCCCGTAATCAGAACTCGACGGAAGTCTACCGACGAATCAGAAGGGATATACATCTCTCTGATTAAGTCTCCTGCTCCTTTGCCAAGGCGGCGATTGCGTTTGGCGGCCGTTGAAAAGCCAAATTCACGATCATCGGAGGTCAGCTCTGGAGATCGATTTTTCCAAGACATTGTGGCTTCCTCTAGTCGTGTGTGCTACAGCCCCATTGAGCGGTGCTTGTCTCCCACAACCTTTGTCGCAGAATGCGACGGAAAGTGCCTCCCGGGCCTTCCTTTGGATGCCGAAAAGCCGGATGTCGTATGTTCCGCTTGTTGCTTGACCATCTACATGTTGATAAACAGTCACCATGTAGTATTCCATTTCTGCGTGCTCGGATACACAACTCACTTTCGAGGACTACCAAGGAGGGAATAGCTTCACTCAAGTAAGTCTGCGCTCTCCGATTCTGCGCTATTGTTGATGTGGACGTTGCCTCAGGACCTCATCACCTATCTACGTGAACCGCGTTACGTTTGAGTTTAACGCATGGAACTGAATATTTCTTGTCAAGGTATCCAAGCTCGTCCTCCTCTTGGTGATCTGATGCGACATCTCACGTAAGCCATCCCATGGCTCATACGCACTGACTACAATTCTTAAATTATCTTAGTAAGGAGCGTAGCAAGGTGTGCCAATGCGTTTGTCAGAGTTGCATGGTCAGATTACGGGAAGCCGTGGGGCCCTCGGAGAAACGTCAAATTTGGAAGGAGGTGTCGTTCTCAAGACCTAAGGTCGGTCTCAAGATTCGACGTTTGATTTTTATGTCTGATTCTAGATGCACACATACGCTGCAGCTGGGTACAGAGAAGAGGATTGTATGTGCTCGCTTCTGCATGAGCTTCTTGGCCGCTGCTGACATATCTAATCAGAAGTTGGACGAGCCCTTTGAGATGTGACACTACATGTTATAGTTTTTTGTGTTTGGTAGAGGCGATTTTCAAGATGGTATCCTCAGACTCTTCTCGAAGTTTTAGTATGATCGGACACCAATCACGACACAGTCCCGCCGCCGCACTACAGTACATCCCGTATGGGAATCTTATATTGAAGGATGGTCGTTATTCCACGAAACCTCCCTCATATACCGCTATCAGTTTACCTATACCCCTATGCTAGGTCGGACATTTTCTGTAATGAAATAAAACAAATGTGATCAATTCGGCTGTCACGGGGCATAGGACCTCGTGCGATATATAGGTGCTGGCGAGTGACTGACGAAAGCCGTGCTGAAATCACATAGGATGGCCTATGCGGACAAAAATGGCCCCGAAAAGCTGCTCGTGCCCGATTATAGTACGGACACAACGGGCGAAATCGTGGCGAACCTGTCCAACATATTTATAGCAATCCACGTAACAAATTTTCAAGTTGGCAGGAGGCTCATGGTTACCCAACAGCGTCTGCATCAGGCGAAAGACGTCACATGTGTACATCTCTATGTCGTTATGGACATTTCCGAAGATTCCAGCATTGTTTTGAAATCCAGGACTTGCCTACAGCACCACCGTCCATAATTCTCATCTGCAAACTCTGCCTATCGCACCCATATACCATTAATGAACTCTGTAGTACGCTATCAATCTGTTCTGTTGACATATTCCTCCGTATCGGAGCAATGCGATGGTGACGGTCGCTATCCACACCGAGTTCAATGTCAAGAAGATTGAGGTCTATGAACGAAATGAACTTCAAGTAACTTCGAGACAAAGTCCCAACGACAAGATCCGATGATCGATCATAATACGAGAGCGAATATATCATGCCACTATACAGATTACAGCTGCGCAGCGTCACGGCCAATGCTGGTCTTCTGGGTCTCGCTCTTCGCCTCTGCTATGGGTGCGAACGCGGCGACAGCGTGCGAGCGTGCGGCGAAGCGGTGTAAACCAAACAGGGTTCGACTGTTGTACAGGGCGCCGTAGAATTCGAACCGAACTAGTTTGATCGAAATGACGTTTATTGCCTGGCCACCTTGTTTTCACCTCCCGTGTTCATGCATCATGTCCGAGATTAGAACCGTTCTGTGACAGCTCTTGCCGCCACCGCGGCCTTTACTACCGGGACTCTACGAGATACGTCAGGATTGCTTCGTTATGTTTGCTCAGAGAACAGAGGAAATCTGGCTTGGCTTTTGGGGGGTGAACATGGTCGATAATGTCAGTGACGTGCCTCTCTGCTAAATCGGTGATGCTGTTGCCGTGATCTCCTTGCGCACCGCTCAGAAAGCTTCCATTATGTGGCGTTGTGGTGTCATGGGCTTTTATCCTGTGCGGGCGTAGCCTCGCTGTCATGTCGAGCTCCCTGGAAAAGTCGCGATACGGCCGCTGTCAATTACGAGGTTAAGAGCATGTCCTATGGCACCGCTCTCCTATGCATGCTGTGGTCTGCGCTATAGCCCCGTTTCAATCTTTGGCATCTTTTAAGACTTCAGCGTGCAGCTCTCTCTCTCCAGACATTTAGCTCACAAGGGTCCCCTTCGGCGAGCCCATAGAGTGTCTGGCTTCATCATCGCACTCCTCATTTCCCCAACCTCAATATATTTCCCCCGGATTCGTGAGCTGGTCTCCAATGTCCGCAAGAAGCAATTTATCCGAACATCTCACCCTCGCAAGGCGTCCCGAGGCACGTGTCGAAGCTTCTACTTCGAATGTCCCTGCTACTTTCCTTGCCGTCAAGAGAAAATTTACCCCGTGCTGTGCTGCTCCCGTGGCCAGTTTTGTTGCACTGCTCAAGCACTGCTTCCCGGCCCGCGGACTGTACTTCCGGAACGGCTGTGCCCCTTGTGTATATAACAGGAACGACTCGTAATTACTCCAGATGCAAAGAGCCCCCCAGGTGGTGTGAAGTCTTCGCGGCGACCCTACTGCCCACAAGCACCTCGACTCCTTTTAAGCACGAGGTCCTAGCACACGCGATACATCACAACTTCACCGTCTTAAATAAGCTGTATGGCTGCGCCGAACTTGCATTCCCGCCGGCGCAGGTCGTCGAGTCAGCCCCCGCGGCCACCTCAGAAGCGTGCCCTCATCATTGGAATCGCATATCACCAGACGTTGGCTGCCCTCCGCAATGAGTGGTCACCGCTTTACAGCCCGCATAGAGACGCTCCGGCATTTCGAGATTTGCTCATACGTGAGTGATGGAGGCGCCCACAGGGCTTTCGTAGTCTAACTCGTCTTACATAGGCCGATATGATTACCAAGAGCACAAGATTACCATGATGCTTGATCGTGGTCACCTTGACGAATACACACCCACGCGTGATAATATTGTTTGCACCTTGCGCTTCCCTCTTGCAATGTTGTCACTGAGTCGTCTCCGAACAGCTCCGGGAAATGAAGAACCTCGTGAAGGATGCGCAACCAGGAGACCAGTTTGTGCTCTTCTGTGAGTGATAGTTGTAGTCGTATGGAGAGGGCTGACTCTCCTACGTACATTGTAGACACCGGGCACGCAGGTCAGATTGAGTGCAGATCGCTCAGTGAGGACGATGGATTGAACGAGGGTATGTCCATATTCGATGTCACGCGTTTGACTTTCATTGATTCTTGGAGTAGTAATCCTACCGGTGGATCATCGAGGCCTGGATGAGAAGCATCTCATCGAAGACAATGTACTCCAGCTTCTGTTGTAATTCCGCATAGGTGCTCAATAACTTCATTTTCACTGCAGATACTTCGCGAATACTTAGTCGAACCGCTTACTCGTGATTGCCGCCTCACGGTGAGAGAACCCTATCTGAGAGCCAAGGCAGCCCAGCGCTAAATGACTGGAACAGGCGATCTTCGACGCTTGCACGTCTGGCACATTGATGGGTGAGTAAGCAACGAGGAGCGGATATACATACAGACAACCTATCGCAATTGGACAGATCTACCACACCACAAATGCCACATTATTGAGAGTCGTCAAGGTTCCTATGAGGCTGATTTTGTGGGTAAATTTGCCGACTGCAAGTTGGCCAAACGACAGGATGCGACCAGTCAGTGCTCTCTTTATGTGATTTTCCGTAACTGATATACTTTCAGACAACGATATCACAAGTATACGAAAGGTAGTGATCGGGCGAAAACCAAGTGGCGAGATGGAACTGAATCAGATGGCTTTGCAATTGGACATTTCGCCAAGCCGTTCATCGTCACCGCGCAGAGCGCTGAAAAGGCTTTCTTCAGCAAGCAGGAGGAGCTCTGGGGATGCCCAACCTTCTAGGTCCATCTTAGCGTCTCTCAACGACCCCTCTCTGCCCACGGTACCGGACGAGGAACTGCTTGGGCCCCAGCAAGAAGCTTCGAACAGTCCGTTGGGATTTGGCAATGATTGGCTGCGGTGCCAATCCCCGCCATGCGCCCTGAGGGAATGTGACGGGAAGCATCCTCGTGTCGAAAGCCCCACGGACGAACACAAGCCGGACGTGGTATTTTCCCTTTCCTACATACTCCACTGTTCCGACTTAGTACTTTGATGTTATTAGTGGTCCATCTCTGCATGCCAGGATGGTAGAATGGTCCATGAAGCGGACGATGGATCACACTCATTTGCCCAGGTGCGTTACATGTGGGGGACGATGTATATGTGCTCATTTCGCATGGACATTCAGGGCCTCATCAGATTTCTCGGTGTGTGGTCATCCCAGTGGATGCATCTCTATCTAACCGAGATTCTTCGCAAACAGACCACAATCCACACCCGACCTTCCGGGAGTTGATGGACCACCTGAAGTAAGATGTCAGTAATCATATTGTTTCTCCCATCTGACGTAGATCACAGGCACACCCGCAAGAAAACATATAGCTTGATGGGTCCATGGTTGGAGAGCCAACTCAAAGGAAAGAACCCTGTCGATAAGCGCAAACTTCGGAATATAGCCACGTTCTCTATGCCTATTGTGAGTGTGCTAACCCGCGATGTGTCCGACGAATGTTAAGGTCTTGTCAATGCATAGCTCGGTAGCGAGAAAAAGAAGGTGTGTCTTTTCACAGCATCCTGAGTGACGTGTAAGACCTTACTCGGTATGATCTAGGACATCGATACCGAGCCATTCACTATGTGACCTCATCCAATATCATCATTGGCATGTCCGAACACTCAACGAACATTCGGAACACTTGAACGAATACCGTGACATGCGAAATCCATGCGTCAGCGTCGTCTTCGACGCAATTGATTGGTTCACGAATTCTTCCAGTATCCTCCTATAAGACCCCTACGTTAGGCGATATATACCATGGGTCCATGTATCGGGCGCTTTGATTGGTTTGCAAATTTTTCCACTATTCTCTTATGATACCCTTGTGTTATGGCAATATATACCATGCGATACGTCCAGTCTATCCATATCCATAGAACCTGCCTATGACTGAATCACATCTACCCCGGTACGTGATCTACGAGATCGTTTGATCAATTTCAACAACAATATACTCCGAATGGACGCAGTATTCCGGAGTCCTTCACGGAATCCACTGGCCACGTAAGTCGACACGGCGTAAGTCAGTAACGGCCATTACTCAAACCATCAAGAAGATAGCCCCTGTCCATCTCAGCGACTGTGTACATCCATCCATTCCATAAAAATCCAATCACATTACGAGAGGGAATATAACACGGTATACAGCTATAGCTCCGCAGTGTCCCGGCCGGCAGTGGCCTCTGCGGTTGAGTTCTCCGCCTCCTCAGCGGGGGCAAACGCAGCGAGGATGTTCGCCTTGAGTTTGATCTCGTCGAGCTTCTGCGGCGAGAGCGTGCGCTTTCCGAGAATCGACGATAACCTGCGAGCGAGCGAGACAGCATCAGCACGGTCGCATCACCAAAGGGATCAGAACACAAGTTTAGAAGCACGAAGTCGATGGAGGATGGGGAAGCAAGAGCAAGTAAACCACAATGGCAGGGAGAGCAGGGGACTCACCGCTTAGCCTCCTTCTCGACATAATCTTCGCTTCCACTCACAACCTTCTCCATCACACGTACATACTGCTTCGCCGCGGGGCCGACCGCTTCCGCGAGCGCGACGGCGTCCTTGTAGATCGCGTCCCGCGCGGCGCCCGCTGCGAGGAGGAACTGCGATGCGAGCGCGTCGAAGTCGGGCAAGCGACCCGCGAGCTCGGTGAGGATCCCGCCCGCTGCGCGCTGCGTCCCGCAGTGCTCGTTCAGATACTCGACGAACGCCTCCTCTGTGCGCGCGCCTTCGTAGTCGATGGGCTCATCTGAGGGCGGACGAGTTAGTGAGAGGAGTAGGGGAAGAGGGTGAAGGGAGTGGGGGCGTACCCTTGTTGCCCTTGGGGAAGAACTTGATCGTAGGGAAGCTGCCGACGCCGTACTTCTGCGCGAGCGGCTTGTTCGGTGCTGCGTCCGCATCGACGTTTGCGACGATGCACTGCGGGAGATGAGCGGAAATGTCAGGACCAAGATCGTATACACATACGTTAGGCTCGTTAGCGAAGTCCTTCGCGACCTCCTCGTAGATGGGCTTGAGACGCTTGCAGTGACCGCACCACGGTGCGGTGAATGCGACGATCACGTCCTTCTCCGGGCTCTACACGGGCATTTTAGCGGAACGTCCTCAGTGCCAAGACGGGGATCGACACACCAATGCGACATCGTCGAATGTGTGCACGTCGAGGACCTTGAACGCAGGCGGTGGTGGGGGCTTGATCTTCGACTTCACGCCCGACTTCTCCGTAATGCTGCGCGAAGCACGGGATGAGGACGCGTCACCGTGAAGAACGGTACGGGGATTAACTCACAATGCAGCGAGGGCATCCAGGTCACGACCACCCTCATACTTCTCAGGCTCGCCTCCATCGGCACCAAACCACTTTAATGCTGGAGGGATGATCCGGACAGTTAGACGTCTTCTTGGACTACGGGCCGAGTGAAGAAGGACACACTAGGGAAGCCGGACACTCCGTACTTGTGCCCAAGGGGCTTTCCAACACCATCCGCGTCCACTTTCGCAATAATGACCTTGTCCTTTGCATATGCGTATGCGTCGGCAAGCTCTTCATATACGGGTGCAAGGTTCTGGATCCGCTGCATGAGCATCCCGATTCCAGCCTGAGACGTGTCCTATTATGCGTACCTTGCAGTGTCCACACCACGGTGCAAAGCTGTTCGATGTAAAGGTTAGCCCATACAAGCCCAAGAGTAGACCACGGGACGTACAACTCGACCAGGGCCGGCTTACCCTGCCCAATCACCGAGTCGAAGTTGTCCGGAGTGAGCTCTAGGACGTTGGACGCCCACGCACCGCCGAGCGACAGAGCGGCCACGAACAAGCCCGACAGCAGCCTCATCGTCGTGGTCGAGAAATGAATGACAGTGAAGACTGAAAGCAAGAACTGAAACGAAGAAATAGCCCTCTGAGGGTGAGAGTGCTGAGTCTGCCGGAGACGTGGAGCCTCGACAGGCCAGCATATGGGCGCTTGATTATATCAGCCAGGGCTAACCCATGCCCGAGCGACCGTGAGCACAGGCGCAGCCCATCTCCTCCTCGCCGGTCTCTACAGCGCGCCGGGCGTCGGACCTGTTCTCATGCTTGTATGTTTTGTCAGACATGTTTCTCTCGTGGCTGTACGATGGACAGGCAGACGACGTGGACATCTGTGGACCACCGGATTTACACGAGGAAGACATGAACGATGATAACGATGAAACGGCTGCATCTCGGCGTCCCTCTTGTATAAAGGCGTCATGGAGATATACTGGGTCATATGTTTTGACTTCACGCAACAACGGTTCTGGTTCTGAATGCCGGCCAGTATCGCAGTGGCTGACTTCAAGGATTTATGGTACTTCTGTTCGATCTGTGGTCTCAGGAGCAATAGCGAGCAACGACGACACATTTTCAACAAGTACACGCTGTTCTCACCGTTTGGCTCTCGTTGCTCAGTAATCGCTCGGTGAACCAACTGGTACTCGTTACTCAGCAGGCGCCTTACATTCGCTTGTCTATGAGCAGGCTTCGTCATATCAAAAGGATGAATGGCGTTCGTCAAGTTGTGCGTGGAAGAGTCTCTGTCAAGAGCTCTCTTAGGAATACTTGATCCTGGAAGTATACCTTGACTAAACTCGATTTCGGTATGCTCTGGCCAACCCTAGCACTTAGCTGTTTTGGGCGTTGAACTTGTTTCCTGTGTCCGGCAAGAGCAGCGAATGCGACCAGCTGGACATCTCACCGGACTAACGCTGGTCCAAATGCAAACCATCACTGGTAGTCTGCTGCTGGACAACAGGGCCGAATAGGCGAGCGATGAGCGCGCGGAGACGAGGAAAGGGCGAGTGCACCTGGATATGGAAGTTACTAGTTCTGTGATCTCCGACGGGCGACACGCCTGGAAGCTCGCTCGTGCACCATTATAGTAGGCGCCACAGCCTGGAATGCCCATTACAACAAAGTCGATCTCAACCATGGATGCTCTTACAGCGCTGGTAGAAGATACGTGCCACGCAGCCGCCTTGTCGGGCTTACTTCACTCGGAGCCGCTCTTACTGCCAGACAAGCGCCCCACGGGTAGTTTCCGCCATGCCTGCCGCTTTGTTAGTACCCGTCCAACAAGTCTCGCTCTTGGGTCGCCTACCCGCCAATTTCCAGTGTTGGACAGTGCCGCTCAGGAAACATCTGAACAGCCTTATACGGAATCTGACTCAGAAGTGCTGTCAGCATCATTTAATCCACTGCCGGTTCTGATACCACGATGAACCTATACACAGGACTGATCCTGATATTCCGTCTTTGTTAGTAGACTCGGTCCTTTATTGTGTCCACAGCACAAGCACGTTATAGGTGGCCGAATATTGCATCAGATAGCGACGAATGAAGCCCTATAGACCGAAATGACCAGAGACCAGAAGCGAGAACGCACCGATGTAGTCATGCATTTTGGTACGCGGCATGTTGCTTCAGACTACTGATTGATTGCGCGCGCCGTAGGCCGCTGCCATTTAAGCTCACGGTCGCTGGTTGCTGTGAAAGTGAGTATTGCGATCCAAATGTAGTACGCCTTGCACTCACGTCGTGCTTAGCGCGAGTACAAATGATGACATTTACTAGTGTTCGACGGCGCCAGGCCGAAAGTCTTCCATTCGACTTCGTAACCGCCGCTGTTCGTCACCACGAATGTACTTCTCTTCGTCGAGCTAGGCGAATCAACACTGAAAGATCGCGGGATGCTAAGGTTTGCTGGTCTGGGGCAATGGTAAGTCCAGCAAAGCCCGTATCTCAGCGGCGATTGCAAGCCTGAACTTTCCGGCGTAGCGCGGCAACAGATACGCTCGAGATGGTACCGATTCTCATGCGGGAACCCGAGAAGCGACGGTTCCCCGCATTGCCCGGGTTTCAGTCAGGGCTACCCAGAGACCGGTGCCCGCTTCTTCGTTATGGCGCCTTCGCCGCATTCCTACCGCTGAAGACTCTGCGGAAAGACGCCCTCGTTTTTTCAATATGCATAGGAACATCGACGGAAAGCTGACGCATCTGCTCAACACGAGGCTACGAGCCTGATCACGGAACACTGCGTGTTCTGCAGGCCCGAACAGGAAGCGTAAGCCCGCCGGCACCGTGTGAGCGCCCCTGTGCTTCTATCAGCCAAAGTGAACTAATTTGAGATTGAGGGCGGGTCAGAATACCAGAATACACGCTCCAGACGGGTTACCGCCGCTCGGGGGCTGTTGGTGTGTCAGTGCCTAAGGTACAATGTCCCGGAGACTTCTCATGCTTCTCGCCCCCATCTGCGAAGTACATTCATATTCATATTCACGTGTTGAGGCGGTTCTGCTGCATCCCCATTTCGCATTTTTCCCTTTCGGTACATTTATGCCCCGTTTGCGACGTGCATACGGAGAAGCTGCAATGTCCTTGGACAAGCACGGCTAGGCACATACCGAAGCATTGCGTCTGCATCCCTCGGGTGCTTGCGTCTGTCCACAAGCCCGAGGGTAACGTTAGCTCAGGAAATCAAATCCGCTGCGCACCTCCAGCATCTACAATCTGCCGGTGATTCCGGCCGATTTCACCTTCGATGACTGTAGAGGCAACCAGGGTCAGAAGTATGTCTGATGAACCCGTGGGGCTATTGAGGGCCCAACGAGGCCACGCCGATCGAGTTAACGGAAGTGCAAATGATATTAACATGCGCCGCAGGAAACTATAGGCGAATAAGACCGTATTTCTCACATATTACAAATGTGTCCCCGAAGATCAAGAACTTACATACATATAGAACAACTTATTACACGGGCTTCACGGACGCTTGACAAGCGCAGGGATCAAAGTGCCATAGAGGAGGGTCAATGCGATGTGGAAACCGATCATGGAGGGCCTGTATGCCTTCTGCGGCAGGCGGCGGCGTTCCATCACCTGCGTCCTGTAATGCTGGGGAAAACTTGGTAAAAAGGTAGCGCACTGAGTCAGAAGCTGTGGGACGAATAACAAGTCAAACTTACTTATTTCGCCATTCGATCCACCGGTTTGCTGCGAGGCACCGGCAATAATGCTCGGACATCTAGTGCGGCCTCCTATCAATGCTTGGGTGATAGCGGCCGAGGACAATAGGCAGATAGCTGATGCACTGAATGTGGCGGCGCCATAGAGGATCCGTACACGAGCACCATGGCGCATTGACCGACGACCTGAGAATAGTCTCCTCTTAAAGATGAGATGACTGGGCTAGTGACAGCTACTTATCGTGTTTCGAAGCTGGCGTTGTGGTGATAGCGTTCATGGCTGCATTGAATCCAGTTAAATTGAGCATATGGCTCGGTACCGAGAGTTGATGGTCGAAAGCGATACTGGTTGACAACATGACAAGATGTATCTCGGGATTCCGACGCCGCATTGCTGCACCTTTGCTCCGACGCGAAGAAGCGTCGCCATGAACGGCTCACAATGAAGACAGCGCTGAGACGAGATCACATCAACCTTCATCAGCACCGCAGCGTGGGCCGTTCTATATACGCTCAGCTGTCCCATTTTACAGTGTCTCGCTAAGAGAGATCAGCGTACCATACAATATGCGGTCATATAAGAATGATCTCAAACAATACGAAAGAGTCGTTTGAGCTCCTGATTCGCCATGCCAACCATATGGACTACGCCACTCTGGTGCAAGATCGCGGGATCAGAAACCGGGGGTCATAATCGTGATCGAAATAGTCCCGCATCTGAGACATATCTCAGACCTGACCGCCAGGCGCCCGGTCGTCCTCTATGGTCAAGGCCCAAGCCCTCATCGCGGGAACGGATAACCGAGACTCCACCCCTTTGTTCGCCCTATGGGCTCTGCACATGTGCAGATTTAGAGTCGCTGGCTTAATGCGGACGTCGAAGGGGTGACGCTTAGGAAACATACTTCGGAGCGCGTGCTTCAAGCCTCCTCACCGAAGAACTTCCGTGCGGGGTAGCGCGACTGAGTCCCGGCCGAGGGGAAAGTTCACATAGGACGCCACGGCGGCCTGAACTCTAACTTCGCCGCGTCCATCTTCACCGGGGTACGAGATGAGGAAGTTTGAACGCCGTGCGAGTTGTCCGGTGAGTTTCTTGCATCTGAATGGGGTTGGGAGTGGCGAATGCTACTTGCGCCCAGCTCCCGCGTCTGCACCCGCTCTATCTCGTACAAACGAAAGATGTCCAGGGGCTTGGAAGCATTCAGCTTGAAAAAACTGGCATGGGCCGTCCATTCAATGTTCTCATTGTATCCCGACGCCGCGGACATATGAGGCTGCAGCCAAACCATAAATGAACAAACTCTCGAGTCAGATCCAAAGATCTAATGTGGACTGACGCACAAACCTCTTTCAGAGTGACGCACATGGTCCGGGTGATAGTTCTTCTGTAGAATGGAAGCCGAGCCTATAAAAGCCACATGCGTAGAGGAAATAGCCCTCGGTCTCGACAAATCCAGGCTCCTCAGCCCTCATGAGGGGTCTCCGGATCTGGACCGTGTTGTCCTGTACCTCAGCCCTTCTCTCGTGTTTGGGAATGTCGATCCAGGGCAGCATCTTTCTGTTGTGACCGTCGGCAGAGATGCCTGGCCAAGTCCTCATCTTGTGAACAAAACTACCTGAGCACGCATATGACCTGCGCTCTCAGGGCGCCTGAATACATTCAGACCGTGGGTTCGTGAGCCTTACGAAGTCAAATGAACTGCGAGGGACCGCCGAGAACGCTCCTGTCAGGAACGAGACATGCGGCCGGGGCGTCTGGCGAGCGCGTCGAGGGAGCGACCACGGCCGCGCTACGGCGCCCTGTAGAGCGTCAATTCATCCCGACCATTCCAAATTTCGACGAGACAGAAAAGGGGGACTGACCATGGCCCCGCTCGATACCAACATTCGAGAACACTGGCCAACGCCACAAGCCGCCCCCGCGGGCAAGTGAAGTGACTCGGGCAGTATCTCACCCGACGCCTCGCGGCCACAGCATGGCTTGCGGGATACAGACAACTTTGCCACCCTCCTGGGAGCGGCCCTCGTCCTGCGCGAGCAATAGCGGGAGGTCGCGATGGGACGTGCCTTAACGGACAGGTGCGGCCATAGCGCAAGCAAGCGCGGGAGATCATATGATCGCCCGAGTGCGTAGATAAGATAAACGGAGACGGCCAATCGGTCCCCGGTCTGCGGACTCGGCGCTGGAAGCCGGAATACCCTACGTACACACCATCCTGGACAGCCCACGGGCAGACGCTTGACGTCAAAATGGCAGCTATCGCATGGCAGGCATGAGTATAGGTAATCAGGCTACGTAAATCATACATACACAAACTCGCACTATCGGGAAATAGCTATCTAGGGAGCAGCGGGCATGGATGTCAATGCGAAAGGACTTGGGGAATACAGAACGTACCATGGATATAGCCTAGCAAGTACATTCGATGCGCATACAGGGGGAACACGTAAGGAGCTGAGGAAGAAAAGAAGGGAGAGCATACAGACGTCATAATGGGCATATCAGAGACATCGATCTATTGAGACATTGAGGCTTCGAGGAGTCGTGTGCATCCGCGAAGTACTGTTCAAACAACAAGGGGAATCATACAGAGACCAAAGAAAATCATACAGAAACGAGAGTTGAATCCCGTCCTCCGAGGATATCGCAAACGAAAGATAGCACAGAGTTGAATCTGCCGCTCCTGATTCCAGCTTCCAGCGCTTGCGGTGTACGCAGCGCTGGAGCTTAATTCAATCACTCACCCAGCCTGACCGGAGGCAATAGCGAATGCCTGCGGGTCAAACAATTGGACGTTGTCCTGGCGACATCCCAGGTCCTGCGCGCACGGAGCACATTGCTGAAAGGCGCCGGTAAAGTCCGGTAAACCGCTGCTGGCCCAGGGCAGGCACCCCGCGCTCGCCGTAGTAAGCTCGTCGCCCCAATAATTAGCGTTTGCAATGCTTGCGGCCGCTTCGAAGGCGTCTCGCATGATACCACCGGAGTCTAATTCGTACGGCACGGGCGAGACGATGAACGGTTCCGTGGCGGTGGCTGGAGCACCCATGTCCACGGATGTATCGCCCGCCCAATCCCTGAGAGACGAATAGGGCGAAGGTATTGCGAGTTCATCGTGCTCATGCATGTCGGCCAGGGGCGTACAGCCGCTAATGAAATCGGCGGCGGCGGTAAGGCAGAACGGGGAGGGTGACTGAGCGGGGCTGAAGGCGCTCTCGCAGTCCGACTCGAACGTAGGAAACGCGGGGCTGGAGCACTCTGTATCAGAAAGACTCAGGACGCCCTGGAGCGCAGTCGAGAGGAGAAGGGTACGGATCAGCAGGCATTCCGCGCGAAAACACGCGCCGCACTCACGTCATTCCATTGCACAGGGCTATCTCCGAGCCGCGCGAAATCCATGACGGGCATTACGTCTGGGAAGGCAGCGTATGTGTGTCCCACACCGGTGGGCAGACCACCATCGTTCGAGATGGCCATTCCGCTAACACGTGGCGCGACCTCGTGTTCGAGGGCAGGTAAGGCGGGTCCGCGCATTTGCCACGAGTCGGTGGGGGATGCTGCCTCAGAAATGTCGCTGCCGACATCGCTTGCGGTGGCGTGCTGCGTGGGCTGATATCGCGAGCGGGCGACTGGAGCAGAGGAAGACCGCTTGAACATAGCGGTCAGAGGTACCTTGAACCTCGCGTCCGATGCTGCACCCGGCGTTCGAGAGCGTATTTCCTTATTGTGCACGGCGCTGGAGGGCGCGGTGTCTGAGATGTAGGCTCGAAGTGTCAGTCAATGTCCATGGAGGAATCAATCATGACTCACTCTTGTTGCGAGAATCTTCTTGCACGTTCATTACGACGGCACCACTCCCTTCCTCCTTGATGCGATTGTCCCGGTTAGCAGTACTGTCATACTCCTCGATGGCTGTTGCTAAGTCCACGCCGGTCTTCCCCGCCACGAGCAGATCAGCGATCTTTGCACATCGCTTCTCTCGACTTCGTTCCTCCTTCTCTGACTCCCCTCTACCCTTTTTATTACTTCTGCGCTTGGGCCCATCCTTGACCTTAGCGAGCGCATTGGCACCGGGTCTGAACCGCCAGTCCGGGTACTTCTTGCGGTGCTCGGCCTGTGCGACGATGGCCTTGGCCTCCCAGACCTCTCTTTCCTCGCGGGGGAGTGACTTCCAGTACTTGCCTGAACATGCATATGTATCGTGTAGAGTCAGTAGTACTGAGAGGGCAACATGATGAGGACGCACCGATGATCTTGGACAGCGCGCTGTGATTCCCCTCTATCTTTCCCGGAATGTGTTGGGCGCGGATGAAGGAGGATCTGAACAGGATGAACGCGTTCGGAGGGCGTGGAATGTACGACGCATCACGTTTCTTAGCATGTGAGACACGGGTGGGCCCAAAGGCAGGAGAAGTAGGCGGCGTGTCCTCGGACAGTTCGTTCGCCCATGACTCAGGCGCGACCTCTTGGGCCACGTTCGGCTCGCCCCCATAGGTGATGGGGGTCATGTCGGTCATAAAGGTGAAGGTCATGAAGGGGGCCGGGTTGTCCACGAGCGGAGGCATGCCATCTACACGAGCCGTCGCAGCACGCCATGGTGGTGGTCGTTAGCAAACGCGTAACGCCCGAGATGGCAAGAGCACACACCGTCGTCGTCCGCGTCGTTGAAGACGGGTCTGCCGTCGTGCGCGTTCGCCACAGACATGCTGGCTACACTTGCTTGGAACACGGAACTCGGATGGTGCTGCTGAAGAAAGGTCTATAAGGCGCCAAACGGGTTGAAAGCAGGAACTAAACAAGGGATCATTCGGGCGGCTGCCTGATAGCTTCTGCCCTTTATTCTCTTCTGGGCAGTCGTGCTGGTCACTCTACTCGCCAGGCTCTTCCCGAGCCGGCACCAATTCCCCCCGCCCGTCACCGTGCGCACACTAGCCTTCGAGATCCGCAAATAGTCACGAGTGTTACCAGGCGAGTCATTCTGTCCCAATCTGCCTCAAATCACACCAGATGATGCCGCGCCCACATGCAGGAATTCATCTGCTGGGCAGATGCTCGAATCATCGTATTTGTCTTCTCCGCAGTTGCCCGAATTCGTTGCGTGTCCGTGAATGGATCTGTTTGCTACACGTCCGAGCGGGGTCCGATCCAGCACGCCATCTGCTCTATCACTTTTACCCTGCATCACACTCCCAGACCCGAGGCCGCCGCACGCCGACGCGACGTGCGCTGAGCCGCTGGCGGATGTGCTGCATGGAAGGGGAGAGCTCTGGGGTAAGCCACGGCGTTCATATCCGCCCTTCGCTGCACGCGCTGCGAAGGCATGTGTTCTCAACTTCTCGCCGCTAGCATGAGGCTATCTGCCGGGCTCCCACAGACGTAGCCATGACTGACGCATGTGCTACCGAAATTATTGCCTGCGCAGGATCACTAATGCGAATTTTGGGCAGTACAGTGTGTGGACAGCATGATCCCTCCAGCCACAGTAGATTGGCCCCCGGATACCGCTATGTGCAACTGTTCTTGAAATTGCAGCTCCCTCTCACCTGTGAGTCAGTCATAGCGCACACTGTCGAGCTTGCTCATCATACTTGATACTTCCAGGCGGTCTATGAGAATATTGTAACCGAATATTGCCTTTTTTCTTGCTGCTGCAGCATCAACGCGGTGCGTGGGGTCCGCCGAGGCTCTGAACACGCTCGTGCACTGCTTAGCACATCTAAGCCTTGGTGAAATACGCCACCCTGTGCATCGGCCGAGGGAGATGCCGTTCGGCGAGTACTTCATGTACTTCGGCAGCTCCAGAAGGCATTTTCGCGCTTGGTCTCTGGTGCACATTGTTCCTCTTCACGTGGATAAAATAGCCACCACCTTCGGAATCCATCGATTCACCGGGCAGCAACCGTCTGCCAACTCCATGCCTCGAGGCTCAAAAGTGTACCCCCTCCCCACACTGCGCTGTCCTGCACAGCCCGCCCCGCCCGCGGATGACTGGGCGACATGGTGATGGCCGCACTGGGCATTCACACGTGGTATATCGTGTGCGAGAAATTACGGTATGTCATCTGCCAAAGCTGCGCCGCCCTGGGAGATACTGCGCTGGCGAGTCATGCACCTGTCATGCTTGCTCCGGCAACTAGCTGTCGAAATTGCGTTGGATAGCGGACTAGGGGAGGATCTTACGCGCGGCAGGAACCTGACATATCCACACACAATCCCCGGCCCGGCTTCCCTACGCGATGATAGGTCGTCTCTGGATGTCAACCAGCAAGCTTTGAAGAATTGGCTTCCGCGGTGCCGACCTCTTTCTGCAGCCGTCTCTCAACCGCAGAACATTAACTTGCCTACTTAGAACACGCAACATTCGATCGTCCTGAGAGCCGTTCCATTTGTTGGTGGCGTTAAGCTTATGTCTGATGCTCAGGCAAATTACTGCACCCGTGTCTGGAGGCCGTCGGGCAGGGTCTGCGCCAAACGAACTGTCGAGCGCAAACATCGCGTTAACAGCGGACCTCCGTACGCCAGCGCCACAGCCAGCGCTACTCGCGACGCGCCTTCTCCGCGCGTCATCCTCTCAGCATCCCGGAGATGCTCCCTCTCTCCTCCGCTTCTCCGCCCCCCTCGGCTTCCCTACATGCCACGGAATTTCTCCCGTTAGGTCGTTCTGGCGCTCGATAAACGCAGCCAGACGCCTCCGCTCAAAGAGGCGCTCGGCCGCCCTCCGTTAGAGGCGCCCTCCATCGGCGCCTCTCAATCGCGAGCTTCTCTCCGAGATCGAGAGCGCGCGCTCCCGCATTTGACCATTTTGTCCTGTCGCGGCCCCGTGATCGCGATTCTGCTCGACGCCCGCCCAACTACACCCAAACACACACAGACCCTGTCTCCATCGCGCAGATACCTGATGCATTTTAAACCTGTCTTGTTGGCGACCCGCAGATCCTTCCGCGCGCGCAGCAGCCGGCGGCACGGACCGATGCGAATGTGCATAGGGTCACGAGCGCCTGCGCTGGGACGCTCGCAGAGCGGTTGCGCGCCGAATTCTCCGGCGTGAGCGTGGATACGTCAGAATGCGCCCTGTGGCGGGGACCGGAACAGGAGAGCAGCGGAGCGGACTCGTTCTGATGCGAAGCCAGCGTTCGGATACCGGGCCTCTCATCTTTATGCACCCGTATTCACGAGTTCACCATCTCGGGGGACTCGGTGAATTTTGAGACAGTCTTGTGGTGAGCCCTCATATGGGTATGCTTGTGCGTCACCACTTACGATGTCCCGTCGATATATGCAGCGCAGACAAGCACGTGAACTAGCACGATAGAAGTCAATTGATATAACCAGATAGACTCGTGAGCGAGTACATGATAGCAATGATTCCTAACACAGCAGTATGAGAGAGGATTTCGAACATTCCAGGGAACAAAGCGCATCGATGCAGAACAACTTCTCTTCAGAATGACGGACAGAGAAAGAGCACAAAACCACTTCCATCCTTCATTGGTTCCAATCCTCTGAAGAAACGACTTTCGCCGAGGTAATCAGTGCGTCTGAGCCCATCGTCCGCGCCAGGTATCTTTCCGTTGACCATCTTGAACACCCTCGACCAATACGTGGTCATCAGCTGCTCTTTCCGTCCATCAGACAGGCCATTGAACTCCTCCTTAGTCATAAACTCGTTGAAATTGGCCAGGATAGCCTCGATCACATCCTTCACGAGCACCGGGAGCGACGGGTGGTGCGGGACCACTGTGAACGGCCACAGGAAGTGTCCAAGCGGGTCGTCGGCCAACGCGACGATGCGGAGCTCGGAGACGCCGGGGTATGTCGCGGGCTGGCAGCCGTTCGCACCGTCGGTCTCGAACAGGACGGCAGGCTGCTCTGGGTTCGGCCAGGGCGGGTCGAAGTCCCCGATGAACACGGCGTGTGCGGCCCCGCGCAGATCGAATGTGATGGCGGGCTGCCCGAAGAGCCGATGCTCCAGGAACGGGTTCAGCTCGAGCTCCGTCGTCCGCAGTGTGGGGTGCGGAGAGGACGGTGGTGTCGGCCACAAGGACGGACGTGGCGGTAAAGAAGGATGCTCGATTCGTGCTTGCCAGTTTGCAGGATGTGGGCTGCCTTCTTGGCCCCGCAGACTGGCGAACGCTAGCTCAATATCTTCAGGACTCAACTCTCGTGGCTGGATTGGCGGCGCTAATCAGGAGCGATAATCAGTGACTAATCCGACGGTGTGGCGAACCAATACTTACTTGCATTGTTGACCACGACACCATTAACCTTCGGACGTGCCCAGTAGCCGTACGCCCTCCAGTCTGCAGGTGTCGGTCCCGGGTGCTTTTCTTCTGGCGATCGCGCTGATGCGCTTGCGATCGCATCTCCCTGTGCTGTATGACCTGTGTTACGTCAACAATACGTGCTGAGAGCATCGCGGATATGTCGGTGATACGCACTGCGGGTCCGGAGACTTTTGACACGAGATGAGAGCCACGATCGCAGCGATCGACGTTTGAAAGGATCGACGTCTACCTGAGGGCTTCTGTTCTCTTCTTCACGGTATGAAAGCTCCCATCCAGGGGGTGGATCGGGCACAACTGGCCTGAGGTCAGTTGCCGGGAGGGAGAGCGGCTCGTGATCGGGGGAAGGTTGCCAGGGGCGATTGATATGTACTTCTCTTGGAGGCCAAGTAGAATCTGTACAGACAAATCTGACTGAACGCTGCCCCGGCATGACTGTGGTGGGGAACGGAGGTGGTGGGAGGAGAGCGAGATGCTAAGGGTGCCTATCGTCGGATAAAAAACCGCACGCCTCAAGGCATGCGTGTGGAATTTGCATCAGTGGGTCCTAGAGGACAAAACAATCCCGATCATCTTCGATGCGCGCAAGATAGGACGGGCTCTAGCGCCCTCCGGCCGAATTTGGCTATCCTTGAGAGCTTCGCATAGGCGTAAGCGCTCATTGAGAGGAGTGACGGTGCATGAGGTCTTGAAAGGTCGCTATAATCAGCCCCAAGGCTAAGATCAAGATCGTTCTTCTGCCGGCGTTCCCAATGGCACGGGACTTGATGGGTTAAGTCTTCACTCACGACAACAGAACAGTAACAACGGCTTGCAGGTACAAGAGAAGCATGTAAGGAACCTGAACAACACAAAGCGCCAGAGAACATGGTCAATATTGGAAACAAGGCACATAACGTAGAAAGTGTCCATATCTGCCGCGCATTGACGTTAGCTATCGAAGTTGCGGTTCGATGTCACCGTTCTCATGCACAACGTACCTGCCGTTCATGTAAGGGATGTATCATGCCTGCACTGTCTCACTCTTCCGCGTCAGCTTCTTCAGCCTTCAGCACCAGCTCCTGCAGCTCTTCGTCCTTCACTCCTTGCCTCTCCTTGAGCCAAGTCTTGAGCGGGCAAGGCGCTTTGCTCCCGGAGGTCTTGCACCCTTTGCATCGGCGACCGTGTGCAATCATGAGAACGTGAAGTCTATACTTCAGCTCTTGCGGTATTTGCAGGTCGAGGTGCGCCTGCGCTGTGACTCTGTCCGCCTTTGCGGGTACCCATCCTAGTAGCTTCGATAGCCGGAATACGTGCGTGTCAACAGGGAACGACGCGCGGCCAAGGCAGAAGAGCAGGACACAGGAGGCAGTCTTCGGGCCGACGCCATCGTATGAGACCAGTTCCTGCATGGCCGCCTCATCCGACACCACATGTCCAGAATCCGTCTCCTTGCCCTTGCCTTCACTCTCTACGATGCCAGCAAGATGCTGAAGCGAATAAGACCCGTGCCGTTCGTGCACTTCCTTCAGCACCTTCTGGATCACACCCGCCTTCTTGTTCGCCAGCCCACCCATCCTGATCGCCTCGACTACCTCTGCCTTCGGCGCCTTCGCGATCGCGTCAAAGTTGTTGTGACCGAAATTCGCATCTAGGCTGCGCTTGGCCGCTGTAGAGTTCTTCGCCGAGGTATTCTGACTGAGTATGGTACCGATGAGCGACTCGAGGACGTTCGGGACGCTACCGCAGGTGCGCGCTGCATTGTTGCCATCCTCAGGTAGGGGCTGCTTCTTTGCGAATTGTGGATGTTCAGTAGAAAGGATGGCGTGCACTTCCCCTGCCTCCTGCGCGGTTGGATGCGGAAAGCCTGGAAACGGAGACGCAAGCGAGTGAGCGGCGAGTAGCTTCAGTTTCTTGGCCTTATGAGGCGAGGAAGGTGGGCTGGAGAGAGCGGGAGGAAGTGATCTCTTTAGCTTTGGAGACACCATCGAAGAAATATTTGGTCGAGAACAGGGTTGTTGCGTCGAAAAGAGCAATCTGCAAATTCAGGAGAAGGCGTCGCACAATGGAGGAGCAGTCGAAGTTCGAACTTGCGGCATTGCCTAAACGGGACCTCGTCGATCACTTCAATCTCCACTTCCGGCGCTCGTGTCCTGCCTTGCTCACGCTCGCCTTCTAGCAAAGCCTCGGCCCTAGCTTATGTTACAAACGCCAAAGTGTGATATATCTCGCATCCTTCAAGCAAGATTTTCACGGACTGGCGTCGTTGCGAAGCCGTCAGACACGTCGCTGTGAAGCCCCTATTGCTCCATCGTCTCCGACTCAGATTGCCTTGCTTAATAGCGCTTAATGGTGAGGGATCGTTCTTATTTTTCGAGAGCTTTGTTTCACCCGGTTGACTGTTCAAATATTGCGCAGGAGCTCAGGTGAGACTGGTAGGATTCGGCATAGTTTAGATCACCCAGCTGCGTTCTTCCGGTCCGAAGATATCCCTACACTGCGACGTCGACTTTAGTTAGAATATTGTGAGTATCTATCAGCCATGCTATCCTGAAATTACTGTGGAGGTGACAATGGTACTACGGTCCAGCCTGGCATATCACAACCCGGATGAACCAAGTCCCCGGTCTCTACCTCCCGTCCTCTCCTGTTTTAGCTGCATGTTACTCATCCAAATATCCAGGGTATCTTCGGTAGATTTTCAAATACACGCTGGTGGAGAGTACTTAGAGTACTTCCAGGTTTCACGGTCAAACTTGTGTCTAGCAACGGCGGGCGCTAATTGGGCGCGACATGACTCCGCGGATGTTCCCGGAGGGGTTTGAACACCGAGATACTGATCTGCTCAAGTGACCGACCGCGCCGGGCTTGGGCGCGCGTAGATCACAGATTCCGCGCCCTGAGTTCGGCTTCCGGAGCATTTTCAGACAGACTTGAGCTGCGCACCGTCAGATATCGTTCCCGTGTCGCGTAGTACCTGATGGGGTCCACATAGTGAGACATGGGTGACACCTATGAAGTCATCACCGTTCCGGAGGTCGTAATATTCACATGTCTCGAGTCGCGTTCAACGGGGACCGTGTGAAGAATTGCCCACGCTGCTGGGCCAGTGCTGGCTGACTCCCAACGAATTTGATGAGCGTCGAAATCGGGTAATTTGGAGCACCATGGTCGTTCGGAGTACCGCGGCTGATATCGCTAATTGACCTACACACGTCCGTCGATTTGCGCGAGTCATGCAACCTGCGAACTCAAGGAGCGGTTCATACAAGATGGCGAAATGTGCCTGCTAGCCGGTGCCATTAGTCGCTTTGGGCAACCTCAAAGGATAGCATTCAAAACAGGGGAGCGTTTGCACCATCCCAGTGCGTATGTGTCAAATGGACTGTACGGAGTAGCGCGTGTCAGAGAACCTTCGAGCTGGTATGCATCCCTAGACAGTTGTGGTGAGATCCGAGCCAATCCTGGTGGTGTACGGGTCGCGTGGTCCGAGAGCGCGCTCAGCGCCCGCAAGCAGAATCTCCTCGTGGACATACTAGTTTCCTTTCTTGTAGACAAAGTAGATGGTGCGCCGTGCTGCTTGTCAAAGTACGGGACGTACGGGAAGCACGCAGCACGGAGAATACGTATGTGATCCGTCGCGCGGGGTGCAGCGCCATCGTGCATCGTACCGCGCGCCGCACGGCTTTGTGCCCGGAGATGGGGATCATTTCACGTCAAATTATATCCGTATTTTGCCATGTGGCGTTGCCAGAGGAGTCATGGGGACGTTACTCGGAAAGCGCAGTAAACGAGTAGCAAAGCATCGCTGCGCAAGGTCAATGCAGTAATTGGGACACAGCGAAGGTTCAGACAAGCGGAGGGCGGGAGGAGCGCCACAGTGCAGAAGTGGATGGATCGAGTCACCTCGAAGGGTGATCGTCCAGCGACAGTATCTACCAAGTAGCTCTCCACATTCTCCTCCTCCACTTGCCTTTCTGTGCGGAGGGTCGCTGATGACTAGGTTCACCGATGTGGGGGATAGATCTATGGGGCTGCACCTGCTTAATGCGGTTGGAAGAAAGACGCGGGATTGGCGATCTCGAGATAATCCGATATGCTCAAAAATGTGTCATACAGGACGCTTAAAGTCATGACATTGCTCTGATTTATTCAGGTTTACGGAAATTAGACACGAGGCAGAACCGACAGCATTTCGGCACGAATAAGCGGCACGAGCACAGGCACAGAGGCGACACGAGCCATGGCCCGCACCGTGTCCGGGATGACCGACCGTGGTATGCTCGGGACGAACGCGGTATTATGGACGGTGTCTGGGAGAGCGTAGGGGCGAATTAGGACGTACTGACTCGCGTGTGTACTAACGAAGTAGGCCATGGAGGGGAGACAGCGTGCGCGCGGGGGCGAACGCACGAGACTATATCGAAAAGCGCGTCGAATGGGAGATAACGGCATACGCGAAGGTCAGAGGACAATAAGCACGATAGGTGCCGGCGCATCGGGAACAGGGACCGCGGAAGACTGCGTGAACAATAAGACATCGCCGACCGGGTGGCAGATGGAGAGAAGAAAACTCATATTTGCGCATATTTGGATATCCAATGGAACCATGGTGAGGCCGGTTCAGGCTTAGAGCGCTGAGCAGGGCCCGTATTCGGGTGGACAATGAAGGAGATCTAGAAAAGTGATCTATCGGAAGAGGGTCCTCCAGCGTTCGGCGGAGCGGTCATATCATCCTATGCTATAAAGACATCGTCTGTATTGTCTTTCCCTTTGGCTGTCTCTCGCGCAATTGTTTTGTCCTCGGGGCCTCTGTGCCACCCGTCGTCACCCTCCTGCCACAAACAGGAGCCCCTCCTATTATCTTGCCTCGAGGATACTTGCTCTGCGCTACACAGAATACATACCGCATTCATACCCTTTACGAGAACAATCATGCCTGCATACCGCACTCGCGACACCTCCAGAAGTGAGTATTTCGCAGCGAGCACGAACGATAATAGCGAGCGCACTCACCATTGTCTGCCTACGATAGCACTCGAAGTTACGACGAACGCGCCGCTGCTCGATACCCCATCATTCGCCATCATTTCCCCGACGCCGCGCGCACTGACATTTCCTTTCAACGACATTCCCTCGACCCCTCCAAGCAGTTCGCCATTCGAGCCTATTCTAAGTAAACGCGGACTATGCACACCACCGCCACGACGGATGTCTCCGCGCCCCTTCTCGCCGGCATCGTCAATTGCCACGGAATCTTCTTTACTCTCGACGCCATCCAATCTCTCGACACCCTCAGCCCAATCCTCGCTGGCATCTTCGCACAAGCGTCGTAGATCGACTGCTAGCGATATCGGGGAGCGGCGTCCCAAGAAGGGTGACGATGACTACGTTAAGCGTCCAGAGAACGCGTTCATTCTCTTCCGGCGGAAGTGCTGTGAGGACCGCCAGGCGCGGGACGAGGCAGACGAGGCATCGGCGCCCGTGAAGAAGCAGCGCCAGGCGGACCTCTCCAAGACCATTAGCCAGCAGTGGAAGAGCCTCTCGCCGGAAGAGCGCACGTACTGGGAGGACCTCGCCAAGGAGAAGAAGAAGGAGCATGAGGCAATGTATCCAAACTACGTCTACCGGCCACAGCGTACGAAAGAGCGCGCGAAGTCGAAGAAGGGCAAGGGGAAGAAGGCTGACGACCAAGACATGGACGATAGCATCTCTTTCGTACTCCCGGTACCCTCTCCTCCACGCAGCCTCAGTCGCGGACATGGCGGCCATGGCGGCACTGGACACGGTCGGCGAGCCGCATCTGCGCCAACACCGCCTCCAGCATATCAGATGATTCAGCTCCCGACCGTGTTCATGCCGTCCTGTCCCACGTCGCCTTCGCTCGTGCCGAGGATCAGCCGGCGGACGCCTTTGCCGCACATCCCTCCTCCCCCGCCTCCTGCAGACGCAGACCCCATGACGTCCTTTGAGTACTTCCCGAACGACTCGCTCTTCACATCGTCATTTCCGCAGTCGAACATGTTCGACGGGGGCTTCCAGCATGTACGCTCTCGACCTGATGCTCTGATTGACGCTTTACTCACGTTTTTACTTCGCAGTCGCACGAGATGTACCGTAACCTGTTCCAGACGCCCGAGAACCCAAGTAGGGCAGATGGTGGCGTCTTGCACTCGCTGATGATTCCTCGGGAGTCGTCCATGATGTCTTCGAGTATGGTCTCTCCTGCTGAATCTATGGCATCGAGCCAGCTACTCTCACCTTGTGACACCTTCTCCTCGTCGTTGTCCCCACAAGCAGGGCCGTTTACGCCCGCGGACGCGCTCGCGATGATGAACCTCACCATCGGCAAGCCCACGAAGGACCAAATCGAGGGCATTCCTGAAGACGTCGACCCGGATGCGCAAGATCCGACCTTCTCGCTCTACGGATGGCAATCCGAGTCCATGTGGGCCGCCAACCAGGAGTCGATGCTTCCCGACGACTTCGACTTGAGCTCTATTCCGCCAATTGAAATGGGCTTGCGGTCATCCGAGGACAGCGTGCCCCTGGCTGATGTGTCTGGCGACGAGCCAACAACGTGCGGTTTCGGCCCGCCACAAAGCGACTTTGAGAGCATGACACTCGCGCACGCTTCTGAAGAGCACGAGCTGCACGGCTTTGGCCCTAGTCATGACTTCTCGGCGATGTTCTCGTTCGACACGGGCGGCTGTGCATGGTGATGACACTGTCAACGTGCGCGGGCGTGCGTTGACGTGCTGGCCAGTGTATCGCTATTTTGCTTTCTCTGCGGGTTCATGTTGTATTCGCCATCCGCCATCGAACAATTCTGTAACATTTCCAGTGTTGTAGTTTTATCGTGTAAAACCACTCACCTCCATAATCACTACCCCTTCGCATTATCTCGTATTATCCAGCACCGCAGTGACCTCCGCATCATCCTCCCCTAACCCCTTGCGCTCGCCGCGTTCTCTCCTCGCGTTCTCCACCCTTCACTAGCTACGTCGCTGTGACATTATTTACCGCCCTGGTGAAGCGTCGTCGAGCTTCCCTTTGCAGGAGCAATACATTGGTTAGTTAGAGCTCTCCGATGTCGTGTGCGGAGCGGATCCTTTGTTGGCGTCGTCATGGTAGGAGTAGCAGATGCCCCTCATTGTTTCCGGTTTGCCGACATTTTTAGTCTCAAAATTAGCTTATCAGCTAAACAAATCTTGTCATTTTAGCGTAATAACTAGCTAAGTCTGTCAATTCTTAGGTCCCCATAGTTATTACTTATAACCCTCAAATCTTCAAACGGAAGTCTGGTCGTTGAATCTGGGTCTCTAGAGGCATGACACAATTATTTGCAGTACCTCAACAGGCTCGTTGGCACGGTGCGTTGCCTCTATCTATCATGGCTGCCCTGTGACTGAGTATTAGACAGCAATTATGAATAACTCGTTGATGGAGGTTACTTTGACCATATGTACTGTCGCTTCGTCCGCGGAACAAAGTAGCACTATCTGCATCAAACAGACCGACATGCCTTAGCCTTCAAGTTTCAAGCTTGAATAAACATGTATCCAACCGCACCGGCAGGAAGCTACCTTGATATATGATATATGGACATGCGTTCGTTGACGGCGTACACGCACGCCATGGTACAAAGATACTCCAAGTTATGGCGTGCATGGAAGAAGAGAAGCACATCATCGAACTGCCGGCTTACCACCCCTTGATCAGGTTCCTGGTGAGAGGGGTCGTATATCTAGACGCTGCGCCGCTGTAGAACCTCGCTGAGTTCTCCCGCCGTTGTCCTTTCACTATGGCATCTCTACTGCGCTTTCTACTGTCAACGACTACTACCTCAGCACCGCGAAGTAGCGCGGATAACAATGAAGCGAGCGATGAGAAAGTGCCCGCGAAACTTGTGCAGGAGAGCGACGTATCTTCTGTGAACACACGCGAGATTGTCACTATAGAAGATCCTGGCCTCAATCCCGGGGAGCTCTCGTTCGATGAAGGTGCGCTCAATTCAATCTTTGCTCCCCTGATAAGAGTTCATTATACTCTTCTAGACACTGCTGGTGGCATGGGTAGACATCTCGGTGTCTTCACCTGCACTCTCCTGATGTCAGTACAAGCACTTGCTACCTCAATCCAGCCATCTTAACCGTGAATGCAGTGTGGGGCGTATCATCGGCACCGGGATCTTCTCTACACCCTCATCCATTCTCAACTCCGTAGGGTCCGTTGGTGCATCATTCATGCTTTGGGTGCTTGGTTTCGTGCTGTCGTTCTGTGGTCTCTTCATCTGGCTAGAGTTGGGGACCATGTTTCCTCGATCTGGAGGAGAGAAAGTGTATCTTGAAGCCATCTATAAGAAACCCAAGCATTTGGCAACTGTTATCTTCGCAGCGAACGCTATCCTTCTTGGATTCTCCGCTTCTGGATGCATCGTGAGTGCCCAGCTGTCGGGTCTCGCATCGAATCCTGTATTGAAAGGTTCATTATCGCAGGTCTTCGCCAGCAAGTATGCGTCGCTGCAATCTCTAGTCTCTGGTCATATCTCATTCTCTTCAAGTATCCTGGTGTCTGCAGGCATAGAAGCGACACGATGGAACGAGCGTGGTATTGCTCTTGGAGGTGAAGACATTCGTACGTCAAGCTGATCACCTTCTGATCGCCCGCAGCCATCTTCTTTGTCACCCTACTTCACGGGCTAACGCCGAAGCTCGGTATTTTCATTATGAACGTGAGCACTCATACCTGATTCCTTATCGTTGTAATATCGAAGCTCAGCACGCCTCATGCCTCAGGTTCTAAGCATGTCGAAAGTCATCTTGCTTCTCTTCGTCGTGATCACCGGTCAGCTGCTGCCGCATGTCTTCACGTGCGGATTTGTGACATCTCTTCTAGGCTGGGTCGTACTCGGCGGCGGTACACGTGTCCAAGACCCTCGCACCACGCTCCGGGATGCTTTTGCGGGAAGCTCGCACAGCAGTTACGACGTAAGCCACCTGTCCATGGTTTCCCTGAGCAACTCTTCAGCATACAATAGTATGCAGCAGCCACCTACAAGGTCTTATACGCGTACGCTGGTTGGTCGAATGTCAATTACGTCTTGAACAACGTCAAGGATCCAGTCCGGACACTGAAGATCGCCGGTCCACTAGGCCTGGGTATCTGTGCAGTCATGTATCTCCTCGCCAATGTGGCTTATTTCGCGTGTGTCTTCCTTCACTCTGTGGATGTCACATCATCTGATCGCGGTAATTAACAGTGCCGCGACGAAGCAAGAGATTGATAGTAGTGGTGTGACCGTTGCATCTCTGTTCTTCGGCAATGTCTTCGGCGTACAGGCTCAGAAGGCGCTCACGGTCTTCGTCGCTCTAAGGCAAGATAAATTTGATACGATGCTAGAATAATCTAACGATTCTCTTCAACAGTGCTCTAGGGTATGTTATTCTTACGTGTAATTTTCGCACTAATTTCACATTACCCCGTCTCGCGTTGAAAAGAGTAAGCATAAAGAACCGTTTAGAAACTCATACATGTTAATCTCTCCCTGGTAGAACGTCGTGACAGTGGTAAATCAACTCCAATAGTAGGTTCTTCAGAATGCCCTGATCCTGGTACAACACAGACTTTTGCTGCGGCACGTATCAACCAAGGTACGCCCGTCTCACGCAGTGCAGCTGATTGATAACGCTCACGCGGATCTGTGCAGAACTTGCGAAAGAAGGCGTCCCACTTCCGTTCGGCAACAAGTTGTGGGCATCTAACTGGCCGACAGGCAAGTCGCCATTGTGCGGCTTGATCATTCACCTTATCCCCTCGGTGAGCTGAACCTTGTCTCAGTGGAGTAGTGGGTTCGTTTCACGGACGGGGCACATTGGACCCAGGTCATTGTCATTATTGCTCCGCCACCAAGTGTGGCGTATCCATTCATTCTCGACGTTGAGGGTTACCCAAGTCAGATCATCAATTTCTTTGTTGTCGTGGTGCGTCCACTTAAGGTTATATGCAAAGGGCTTTAGATATGACGGAGCATAAATTAGGGTCTTTTCTGGCTGAGATGGACTAAGCCATACGTCACACGGCCATTCAAAGGTCAGTGAAAGTGACGGAGTCTGCGAGTCGTCATCTCGAATGCTTAGCACACAGTCTGGTGGCCTTTGGCCGTCTTCTTCCTGGCTGCCTCTATCTTCCGTACGTACTCACAACTCTTCGGGGTTGAGCAACAAATCTTACGACCCGCGTTCCTCAGTGCTTGTTGCGCCGTTCCTACGACCACCCGGCGGAATTGGCGACACACCACCACTGCCCTACTACCTGTCAGTTCCCGAATGCGCGATCGTATACGATGTCACTAATACGTTAGCTAGGTACTGTCTCGTGGGAATCGCGGTGATGGCCTTTGGCATCCTATATTGGGTCGCGTGGAGAGTCGTACCCGGGTGGTTCGGGTACGAATACTATGTGTCTGGCAAGGAAACACTGAGTGATGGCACTGTCGTAACCCTGGTGCGTTCACCGGTCTTTCCTCGAGACGAACATCGGTTCCAACTGACCTGAACAGTTCTCGGCGAAGAGAATTGATTGAGCACCCACTCGCCCGTAACGTTGTACCCTAGTTAACAGATGCCATTCAATATGTTTCCGGTCTGTAGACGAAAAGCAGTGCCGCGGAAAATAGCCTGCCACCTAAATATTACCATATTAGGCAGTATAAGTAGCTAACTTCGTTATTGGACCGTAAATATGTCTCCAAAGGGAAGCCACGCTCTCCAGCCAGAACCACCGTTCGGCGACTCGGTCGGCTCGTGTAGTGCTCAACATTCATATCATGGCAAGGCTATGGGATCCCTGCTCCTCAACCGAGTAACAAAATGCAGTGTCGATGAT
The DNA here is from genome assembly GCA_001687445.1 of Obba rivulosa. Taxonomy (NCBI): domain Eukaryota; kingdom Fungi; phylum Basidiomycota; class Agaricomycetes; order Polyporales; family Gelatoporiaceae; genus Obba; species Obba rivulosa. The sequence goes on from KV722348.1 coordinate 120,921, forward strand.
CCGTCGGTGGATCCTATGTACTCGACCATATCTGCATTCTAGACCTTCGTTCGCTGCTATTACCCTAGTATGGGACAAACCAAAGTCGTTCTGTTTCAGGCAGATAGCGATCTGGTCTCCAAGCTCGACTAAACATGTATCCAACCATGGCGGTCGGGATTCGCTTTCATACCGACATGGATTCGTTGATGGCGCTAGTGAGCGCCAGCCGACCGCACGCCATGATAGGCAGATATGGCGTGTATGGAAGACGAGAAGCACACCACTTAACCGTCAGCTTGCCGCACGCAATCGGGTTCCTGGAGCGGGGTAGTCGTATATCTAGACGCTGCGCCAGAATGCACCGCCGTGGGTCCTCGCCAAGTTCTCCCTCCGCCGTCCATTCACTATGGCCTCGCTACTGCGATTTCTACCCTCAAGAAATGCAACATCGGCACAGCGGACTTCGACCGACAGTGACGGGGCAAGAAATGAGAAAGCACCCGCAAAATTGGCGCAGGAGAGCGATGTGTCCTCTCTGAACAGTCGCGAGATTGTTACTGCAGAAGACCCAGACCTCAATCCTGGGGAGCTCTCGTTCGATGAAGGTGCGCTTGGTTGAATATCTTGTACACCGATAAGAGCTTATGGTCCTCTACAAGACACTGCTGGTGGTATGGGTAGACATCTCGGTGTCTTCACATGTACTCTCCTGATGTCAGTACATACTCTTGCTCTCTCGGTCTAGTCAGTCTAACAGCGAGTGCAGCGTGGGCCGCATCATTGGCACCGGGATCTTTTCGACGCCATCATCCATCCTCAATTCGGTGGGCTCTGTTGGTGCATCGCTCATGCTCTGGGTACTCGGTTTCGTTCTGTCGTTCTGTGGTCTCTTCATCTGGCTCGAGCTCGGCACCATGTTCCCTCGTTCAGGAGGAGAGAAAGTGTATCTTGAAGCCATCTATAAGAAACCCAAGCATTTGGCAACCATTATCTTCGCGGCGAACGCTATTCTTCTTGGTTTCACTGCGTCTGGATGCATCGTGAGTACCCCTGCGTTAGTGCTCGCATGACGTAACGGACCCAACGATCCATCACCGCAGGTCTTCGCAAGCAAGTAAGTCCTGTAATGCTGTGTCCGATCGCACGACATGTCTCATTCTCTCCGAGTATTTTGGTGTCTGCAGGCGTGGAGGCGACTCGGTGGAATGAGCGTGGCATCGCTCTAGGAGGTGAGTTCACCACACATACGTCAAGCCGATCGGCTTCTGATCATCCGTAGTTATCTTCTTTGTCACTCTGCTTCACGGCCTGACGCCGAAGCTGGGTGTTCTCGTTATGAACGTGAGCACCTAAATTCGTTTCATTACCGTCAAATTATGGAAGCTCAGCACGCCTTACATACTAGGGATTGAGCGTGTTCAAAGTTGTGCTGCTTCTCTTCGTTGTCATCACTGGTACGCCAAACCTGTTCGGTCCTCGTACGATCTTGTGACATCTCGTCCAGGCTGGGTCGTACTCGGCGGTGGTACACGTGTCCAAGACCCCCATTTTATGTTCCGGGATGCGTTCGCGGGAAGTTCACACAGCAGTTACGACGTAAGCCATCTGCACATGGTGTCCCGAGCGATTCCTCACTACGCCACAGTATGCAACCGCCACGTTCAAGGTCCTCAACGCATACGCCGGCTGGTCTAATGTCAATTACGTCTTAAACAACGTCAAGGATCCAGTCCGGACGCTCAAGATCGCCGGTCCGCTAGGCCTTGGCATCTGTGCAGTCATGTATCTCCTCGCCAATGTGGCGTACTTTGCGTAGGCTTATTCCACCATCATCGGATGCCACATCTGACATCGTCGTCGCCATCTGGCAGTGCCGCGACGAAGCACCAGATCGACAGTACTGGTGTGACCGTTGCATCTCTGTTCTTTGGTAACGTCTTCGGCGCACAAGCTCAGAAGGCGCTCACGGTTTTCGTCGCTCTGAGGTATGGGTTACTCTCATCGACTTGTAATTTAACCTAACAGTTATTGTTAACAGTGCCCTAGGGTATGTTTCTCTAGTCTCGTACGCCAGACTTTCGCGCTAATCACTGCATTGAATCCCGTATCTTCGTGTCTAATAGGGTAAGTATAGTTGACCTATTGTCCACTCAAATATACTTACCAGTCCCTGACAGAACGTTATCACAGTCGTAAGTTAACTCCCCTCTTGGGTTGGTCAAAACACACTAATATGATGCGACACAGACTTTCGCTGCATCCCGTGTCAACCAAGGTACCTTTGTCCCTCGAAACATAGCTGGATCGATAACACTTACTCGTTCCCTTGTGCAGAACTCGCGAAGGAAGGCATCCCGCTTCCGTTCGGTAACAAGTTCTGGGCGTCGAATTGGCCAACAGGGATGTCACCATTGCCTGGCTTGATCATCCACCTTATCCCCTCCGTGAGTCGAGCCTTCCGGTGTAATCTCTGCGCGGACGATGACCTGACTAATCCCAGGTCATTATCATCCTCGGACCACCACCGAGCGTCGCGTATCCGTTCATTCTCGACGTCGAGGGTTACCCAGGACAGATCATCAACTTATTTGTTGTCGTGGTATGTCTCTTTGCGACTGTACACCGAAGATTTCAGAGATGACACTATTAAACAGGGCCTTTTCTGGCTGAGATGGACTAAGCCGCACGTCACACGACCATTCAAAGGTCAGTGGGTATTGGTAATGTCTACGCCCTGATCGCTCAATACTCAACCTGTTGCAGTTTGGTGGCCTCTGGCCGTCTTCTTCCTGGCGGCGTCTGTCTTCCGTACGTGTGCACCGCTCTCAATATTGGACAATTAGTCTTACGAGCCGTATACCAGTGCTTGTTGCGCCCTTCCTCCGCCCACCAGGCGGAATTGGCGATACACCGCCTTTGCCTTACTACCTGTCAGTCTTTGCTGTCCGCGGTCCGAAATGATTTTACTAATTCGCTGGCTAGGTATTGTCTCGTGGGCATCGCAGTGATGGCCTTCGGCGTCCTGTATTGGGCAGCGTGGAGGGTCGTGCCCCGTTGGTTCGGATACGAGTTCCTGCCTCGGAAGGAGACGCTCAGCGATGGCACTGTCGTGACACTGGTACGTCCACCCTATCTCAACGGATGCCGAATTTGACCGACCCAACCAGTTCTCAGCAAAAAGAATCGATTGAGTATCTACTCGCCCGTGTGTTGTACGATACCCATGGCAGGATGATATCCTCATTCTTCTTTCCTTTATATTGTGGTGGTGCGAGGTTCTGCACAGATGTCGCTCGAAGTCTCGTATTTTGAGATGATGCAATATGGATGATGGCCAAACAGTCTACACAGGTCCTGTTACATCTAGCTTCCCGTCCAGCCCCTCGGCTGCAGAGCACCATCAGTAAGAGGATATGATGAACAGACAAGCATGGCAAATCACCTTGACCTCATCCCCAATCGTACGCACGTACACACTCGGGCTACGCGCCGTCTTTGCGCCCTCCTCGCCTTCCTCCCACGTGTAACTAACGCCCACCGCGAGCTTCGTGCCATCGCAATTGAATGCGATAGACGGCACCGGCGAGTGGTACTGCGGGAATTGCCGCATGCGCTTTTTGAGCTTCAGGTCCCAGATGGATACTGTGCCGTCAGATCCAGCGGATGCGAAAGTATTGTAGCTACGTTAGGACAAAGACGTGAGAGACGAAGTCGAGAGATGCCAGGACAGAAAAGAGACGTACACGGGGTGGAAAGCGAGGGCGTTAACGGGCCAGACGTGGTCGACGCCATCAATTAGCTGTCGGTGGCACTTGAAAGCGTACTTCTTCTCTTGCACCTGCGGACTGGGGTCGAAAAATTCCACTGCTATTCTGCCCTCGACCGAGGCCGCCGCGTATCCTGCATATGCCGTCACTCATCAGGACCAATCCCACTAAATGACAGGAGCTTCACAGACCTTGACCATCAGCCATGCACGCCAGCGCTCTCGTCATGAATTTGAGACTGCTCTCCCTTGTCTGCACGGACGTGTCCATCTTGCGGATGTCGTAGATGTGGAACAACCGGCTCGCCATGGCGACAACGAGGTTGTAGTTCACGAGGCCCATATTGTATACACGTTCGGGGAGTTCATGCGAGGATTGTTGAGGAGCGGAGGCACGAGGATCCCAGAAGCGAACTGTACGGTCCCAGGAACCAGTGATAAGAACATCTACAGCGTAACCGTGTTAGCAATCTCGGTGACATATGAGAGGCATATGAAGCTTACTTTGGTCTCGCGAGTAGTTCATACACGAGATAGAATCTGAGTGTGATCCCACATGCGTGATCTTCTCGTTCTCCAGGTCCAATCTGCAGCATCAGTTAGCAATGCCGTTTGGATGCTTCAGCGGTGTCATACGTACTCTCGGACAGAGGTGTCAAGACCACCGCTGTAAGCATGTGTCGCATCTGAGAAACAGCACGCCAGCACGGCCGCTCGATGGTCGAATTTTGACTTCTGCTCGTTCGCTGCGACATCGTAGAACCGGACCGTCTGGGTATCGATATCAAGGGTTCAATTCTTTCCCAACTTTAGCACGGGTAGCATGGGTCATGCTAGGCGAAAACAGCTGTGTATGGCGCACATTGGCATTCGAGTACGTATGGAAGGCATAACAGGCACGACCATACAAGGGTGGCCAAGAAGTTCCTGACCCCGCTTCGAAAGATGATTCACTCAGCTGCTCCAACCTCCCGTTAATGACCCCTCTCCAAGCATTCGCGAAAACGGTCCGGCCGGAATGTGCGAACTGCAGAAACCAGGCTGACCCATGCTACCCTGCACGGCAATCAACAGGATTACTGACCGTGTCCCAAGACGAAACTAGAAGATGCGAAGGGTTTGTAGGAGAGAATCGTACGGATGACACGCTGTCAAACGGTGGGGAGGAAAGCTCGACCTGGTTTGGGTCTGGAGTACCACAGGTTCAGCATCGTGAAAGGCCCGTATTGGATATCGCGGTCGTACCAGTAGTAGCAGACATCGTCGATGTATTACAGGATTGAGAATCAATAGACCAGAAGAACCAGAATTTCAAAAGCAAGACTGAAGACAGAGAGCGGAGAGCGCGGTGCGTACTGCACCAAGTCTGATCGCCACAGCCGCGACAAACGTCTATTTGTTCCTATTTGTATCTATTAAATTCAGAGGCTGTTGCCAAACAACCGCCCGGCGGCGTTGACTACGTCACCACTCAATCAGACTTTTCTATCTCAGTAGTGCAGATTCGCAAGCCTTGGCGATAGATTTATCGACGAAATACAACTGATTATAGACTGTAGAGCACGTGATCCTAGCGACAAATCCGTCCTGCGAATGTGCCCTGATTCACGGAGTCTGATCCGTGAGTTCATACGACAGTAATGACACCGGTGTCTGTCTGCCCTGTCATGCAGGTCGGACGGTAAGGCCATCCTAGACTCCAGTGCATGATTGGGACACAAAAAATGGCAGCTGACCATGTCCACGTGATGGCGCAGCACAAGGACTTTGAGAAACATTGAATTACTTATTATCAATTGCACCTACTAATCCGTACTGGGGATATGAGAAACATTCGTATCTGCATGCTGGAAAAGTCAACGTTTGATGAATTTTCGTTTCTCTACAAGTGAGGTACGGTGAGCATGGAGCTAGAGCATATTTTACCCCTCTCAATGCACGGCTCGCTCACTACGACAAATGGTATCGTCGATCGAATCCGCAGATGTGGCATCAAGGTCAACCGAGTGAGGTAAGAGAGCGCTGAGTACTATTCGTATTCGACGACTAGGGCCGGGAATGGTGACGTCAATTCTAGATCGACCACCGGGGAACTTCGTCCGGAGATGCAAGTATAGGTCGTGAGGCATGCATCTCCGCTAGCCTCTGTATCGTTGACGGGGAGTGGGGTGGCGGGATTTCGATTGAGAATGACGGCCTACGTTGCAAAGGAACTATGACTGGATAGCGACTTGAATGCATACCCGAAGGCACGAAGCTAGGCGTTGGCGAGGAAGGCTCAGGTACAGTGACGGGTCGTGGTGGTGAGAGACGAGGGACAATGGGTTCAGGAGTTATGCTACGGCTCCTCGGTGGGCTGGGGGTCGAGGGAGGTTCATGTGCTATGATGGGTCGCGGTGGTGGAGGACGAATGATAATGGGTTCAGGAGTTATACTACGGCTCCTCGGTGGGCTGGGGGTCGAGGGAGATTCATGTACTATGATGGGTTGCGGTGGTGGAGGACGAAGGATAATGGGTTCAGGAGTTATGCTACGGTGCTCGGGGATGTGAGAAATAGTAAGTGGCGGTGGACTGCGTATCGATTGGATCGCCCTTCTGAAGGCGTAGAACCAACCGCGCGCTTGTTCATGCGTCTCACAACGCATGATCTCAATAAAAAGCACGTCAGATTTCGGAGGGTACAAGCCTTCATGGCGAATCACGTTGCCGTTCAGCGATATTTTCCAAAAGATTGACGCGATGACGTCAAACTCTTCGATATATGAAAAGGCATCCATGGCCATGTCGACAGGTCCAGGCCAGTTACAACTCCGTGGTAACCGGAAATAATTCCACATCGGGTCGGGCGGCTGCGAACTAGCTGTCACTACTTGATATTGGCAGATTCCGTGACATACATACCGCATATTGAGCGGCCGTTGTGTCCCATGACGCATTCATTATCTCACCTTCCACCACTCGATGCCACTGAGTGAGAGAGATTCTCAACTCCACAGTTGATTCAGGACATCGTCGGGTAGGACGGGACCGGAAGACCGATGCAATGGAGTTCTTCAGTTTCTTACGTTGCGTAAATTGACGTAGAGCGTTGAACCATTTCTGAGCGACGTCTTCTCCTGGAAAGCGCCACAACATGTCTACACCCGGCCCACTGCGGGTAATCGAGGGGCCCGCAAGCTCCCATGTCTCTTCATAGACTTTGTTACCATACGTAACGTAGGCCGAAAAGGAGGAGCCATTATTGCTAAGTGTGGGCCATTAGCCCTTGACTACTCCTTCACTTGAATAACGCAGCGGCTTACGATATGAATGTGGCATCTTGCGGATAACACTGGTATTCTTGATCGTGGGATTTCAGGATGGGAAGCCCCTTATCAGTGAACATTATGGTAGCTTGTTTCCTGACTAAAGAACGCTGCAGTTTGAATGGCGGGATATCTTGCAGCTGTGCGATAGACTTTTCTGGCTCAGGCAACGAGTGTTCAGCAATGTGTGATTGGCTGGTGAGGCTCGCCGAATGCGAGGTGGACCTAGACACCTGCGTTGCTACAGCACCGGTAATCGTGTGAGTTTCGAAACATAGAAACCGGCGAGAGGTCCAACTTGCCACTATTGGGACTCAATGGCGTTTGAGGATTCCATTTCTTGGCCATTGCCCCGAGTCGCAGTGAGATATCTCTCGTGGAAGGCCTGTCGTGGGGATTGAAAGAAGAGCATGCCTTCAGAAGCTTCCACATCGCATCCGTCAATCCACGGTCCACAACTTCCTGTGAAGAGGGGCGCTCCAGTATCAGCTGTCCAGTTTTCACATCCTCGTTTGATTCCGTTAGAAACGGAGGCTGGTGAGTGAAAGTCTATAGAAAATTAGCATGTTGCTGACATGGACCATTTATCAAGTGGTAGAACTGCCTTGCCTCATAGATGAGCATACCAAACGCATATACGTCCGTGGCAAACGTGAGGCGACCGGTCTCGATTGCCTCGGGTGCCATGTAACGCAGAGTTCCACCAATATCACTGGTATTCTTGGAGCTATGCCCTTTGCGGTATCTAGTCGAGAGACCAAAGTCCGTGAGACATGCTTTGCCACCATCGTCAACAAGCACATTGACCTATTTCGTGGTCACATTAGTGTCAGTGCGATGTCAGAAATCCAGAACATACCGCTTTGATATCTCCATGTATGATATTTTCATCGTGAAGGTATCGCATTCCGAGGGACACCTCGTATAGCTGTACACATGAGGACGTTAAATACTGATGGAGACTGTTGAACACCTACTAAGAGAGCTCGATTGACATTAACACTAGATTGCAGACACTGAAGAAGATGACCATGCTGCATGTACCGCAAAACTATGAAGGGCGGGTCCGCCGTGATAGAAGCACCGTAACAAGGTACGATGTGATCGTGGTGTAAGTTATACCATATCTCCACTTCTCGTATGAGATCCTGGCATATCCATTTCAGAACGTGCGATGTGAGGACCAGGGAGTGCGGACCTTTGTGCTGTCACTCTTCATCCGCTTTACGGCAACCTCAAGACCTCTCCATTCCCCGCGGACGACGACTCCGAACCCGCCGCCTCCCAGCTCAGTCTCGAGATCGACGTTGATATCATATATGGTTATTGTCCATCGAGGGGTATTGGTCGGGACAGCTTTGCCTGTCGATCGCTGAAGACATGCGAGACCCTGTTCTATAACGGTGCGTTCTGGGCTTTCCTTGATGTTTTGATGCAGTTCCTAACGTACGGTAACACGTATCAATGTCTCGGAAGCGTTGAACAAGAGCATCATGTGAGGTGACGTACCCGCTGCATAGCAAGCATGGCCTCATCCGCTTGGGATTCCTTCACGTCAAGGGCTTCCATCACCGCGCGATCGTTTCGCATGTCCAGGATTCGCAAGCAAATTTGCTTGATCTCGAGAGCATCATCACATCGCGCTGCTTCGTATTCGTCCTGATGCTGAATCACGATTGCATGCGCAGATATCTGGATAGATCATCAATACGGAATCGTCGCAATAAATATATTGGGTTGTCACCTGAAAGCACGTAAAGCAGTCATCAAGAGATTCGCGGCCCTCCTCGAGCGCATGGTCAATATCGTCCGATCGTAGTAAGGCCTTGAGAAAGGATATCTTGGACTGGATCATCATCAAGTCCCGAACGGATTCGAGATTCCTATGCGTATTCCGTATCAGAACCTGACCTCTGAGAGACACAAGGATAACTTGCCGCTTCAGCCGCTCCAGATTGCTTGTACTCGAGTCGCATCGATTTTCCGACATTGCCTGGCTTATCGTTTGTAGCATCCTCTCCGCACGGGTCAGCAGACTTTTGCACTTCGCCTTCGAATATTTGACATGTTTGTAGTACTGGTATGCAGTTTGAAGAACTTCAAGGCCAGGATGGAGCGCAGACACTGCACTAATGGCGGTCTTCACAGCGGCGTCCATGGCAGAGTATCGCACGGGGCTGTGCACCAGAAAGCTCTGGGATATATGGTTTGTGAAACAGTGTCGTGACCATTTGGAAATTAAGACATGACAGCAAGCATGCTCAAGCTCTTGAATGGCGAGCGTAAGACTCCAAGTCGCACGATTGCCAGCGAGGACGTTTGCTGCATTGACGGGAGCATTCTGTCGACCGGATCGACATCGGTGAATACCTAAGCCCTAAGTACTTGAGCTGCAGTCGCGCATCGCTACTCCAGCGGTAGCTTCAATGTATGCTTCATGAGGGACAAGCAATTGAATATCGGAGAATGCTTCCTTGATAAAGCTTGCTTATACGAGGACTGGGTAGCCGTGTGTCCCTCAAGCTCTCAACCATTACAATTTGTCATGAATCCCCAAGCTGCAGCAAACGTGCAGAAACTCGGCACGGGAGGCAGTACTGTGGTCAGCGTAACTGAGGCGTGAGATTAATATGAGACCTCGCGGCGCCCGGCTCAACAAACGGACTCCGGGGTGCACGGAGCAGAGAGGACGATGTCGGGGACTCGCGTGCGGTATGGCAGTCGCGGCTGCTCCAACTCTTCGCCTTTGCGCTGATGGCGGGCGGGCTGGCCAGGAGCGTGGTGTGTCTCACAACTTCCCTGCATGTTCACCGTGTACCTGACGGCCAACTTACTTACATATAGATGGACCATGCTTGTCTTGAAGTATACTCTGACTGGCTGTACCGAACAATTCACGTACTGAACGGCTATGCGAATAGAGTATCGGTAGCCCAAGGAGTGCAAGTACGAAAGACAGTTCCGACCAGTTTCAAGACGGCGGAACAGTCCGCGAAGTATGGTATCTTTCCGTCCACATTGAGCAAGCGATCCGACTGAATTACACGATGTACACGTGCGTAGAGATGCAGAGTAGCATACAGATTCAAATGGAGAGGTGATACTCGTATTCGCTCGACGTACTCTGCGAGAACCAGAGGACGACAGCAGAGAGCATGAGCGCGACGTTCTGCACGACGTTCGCGTAGCCGTAGTACGTGAACTGTTCCGTATAATCAGGCAGGACGTATTTCAGGGCAAGCACGGTCTATTCGGGACGCACAGCCATCAGGCAGGCAATTGTGCAGGAAAATTACGGGACATACCGCACTCCCGGCCAGTCCGCCTGCCATCAACGCGAAGCCGATAAACAGAAGCAACCGCGCCTGCCACACCGCACGCGAGTCTCCAAAGCCCTCCTCTCCGCGCACTCTGTCCTTATCGATGAGGCTGATGATCAACATGCCAAGCAGCGAGCAGATGCCGGGCACCCAGTCTACGAAAGTGACATGCACTGGTGGAGGGATCTGGGGCTCGCCATACGGCGAGTGCGCGTGTGCAGATAGAATTGCGGCGTCAAGGAAGATCCAGTTTCCCAGCGCGAACTACCAAGTGCATCGGAGCAGAGTAAAGGGGAGATATGAGAGTGTCAGAAGATGAGGATGGCGCAAGACAACTGCGTAACATACGAGGCCGCCTGCGAGGTATATTCCCATGGTGCGCCTATGCTTTCCAAGATTTAAATTTGGGAACGGGTTCAAGCACACCCTGCGTGGGTCATAGTTGGAACGAGGGAGAGACATTTGTCGTGGTTGGCCGTCGACAGCCGTCGACGTCGTCGAGGAGAGATGAGCGTGTGAGCTGAGTCTGCGGCGCTTATGCGCAGGCAGGCGCTTCAAGGCGCTTCACTGCCACTTTTGGGTGGCTGAACCTGGCTGAACACTCTTGTTCCCGCGACGGTTGTTACAGCATAGAAGCAACCTACTGGTATAATTTTGTGGACATATCTCGAGTATTACGAAAAAATATCTCCAGCTCTCGCTTCAGAGAAGACTTGTTCGCCATGAAACGAAGACTTCCTGCTGTGAAACGTGTTAGAAGGACTTAAGTACCATGAAGTCACAGCATAACGCAGGGCTTGGGAGGTTTTATCCGTTAAACGTGGCAGAACCAGCGTTGCGAGAAGAATGATTCGTGTGTTGGACTACGCATGACCTCGAGGCAAAGTTCAGGCTATCGGTCTTGATCCACGTGTTCACCACGGCTCACGGATTTACAGTTGACTATCATTTTGCCTATGTGCAATATGCTCAACGGCGGTGGTCCAAGCTTGTCGTGTGCGAACATGGCATCTGAGATTACGACTGTATCTGGATCTGATCGATCAGCAAGCACATGGAAAGCCTGAGGATGGGATCTCCGTGGACACAAGTCTACACCGGCCTGTCCGAAATTCGTACACTGCAACAAAGCGAACACAACAGGTTTGACAGAAGAAACATCGCTGGCGGAAACGACCGCCATTACGACCACATCAAGACCCCTTCTCTGGATTCGGCCATCCATGACAGTTATATCTTCCTTATATATGCATCGGATATCTATGCTTTCAAAATGCTTAGCTACGAGGCGCTTCTGATCCCAGGATAGCGAGTGCATGGCGCTGATCTTGTCTACGCTCGCTGATCTTCACGAGTCAACCGCCCTTTCTCGCATACTCGGATGCGGATGTTGCAGCAAGGCGAGTGACCCTGGAGCGGCCATCTTCGCGCAGTGTCGTAGGACAAGACTTGCCAGATATTATACGGAACTTGCTGCAGGCCTGCTCATCTCGCAACCCCTATAGTAGGCCATGCGCAAGAGGAATCACCTCCAAGACCACTGCAGTGGCGAAACAGCACAATTCAGATACACCTGCGAGCTCTCTCATCAGCGAATATTTGCGGAGGTCCAGCACTAGCGGAACCGTGCAAAGCTCAGGCTCAAGTGACTTCGGTCCTAGGAGCGCAGCATATGACCGTTCGAGTGCTCCACGGGAAGGTGGACGCCACTGGGAACCTTCCTGCATGCAACCACTCCAACCGCCCGCAAGTAGCAATGCAAGCCGTGCTCCGACCTCTGAAAAGTTGGCAGCAACTGACTTGAACCGAGATGTACTTACCTCGACCCCCTCTTTCATCATCTTACTCGTTCGGTCTGCCTCCCCTTCCTCCCTTCGCAGTCGCGATGGCGCCACCAATGAATCATAATCAGATGTGACTCTGATGTGGTATAGCCATACAGATAGCCTGCCTAAATACGAATTGTGGCGTTAAAACAACAGAATAAAGACAGTACAGGTGAGCGATGCAGAAAGCATGACAAGAAACTACAGAAACTATGCCCCGGGGATTGTTAAAAAGCAACAATAGCCTCCTGTCAGGGGCTCAACCGGGAATTGAACCCGGGACCTCGCGCACTAGCAGACCCTAAAGGATCCAACCCGAAGCGCGAATCATACTACTAGACCATTGAGCCGACACAAGTGGTGGACTATAGACTCTACATGAGGCACATACTCCATCCCACCATGGAATGCGCTTTACGACTCTTTCAAAACCACAGCCATTCTCCCGAAAGTGAGAAGACGGAATAGACGTCCCCATGAGCTATCATGTGACACATATCACGGGCCCTCACATTAGCCATTAACGGAGACGCGGGAAAGCCGCAGGAGCGGGGTCGAGCCGAGCCGTTGCTCTCAGTCGGGGTGCAGGGCACCGGGGCGGTCCCAGGCGGGCTGCGTCCTATACAAGTGAAACGCGGGGAGTGCGATTTTCTGAGAGGGCCTGGCGCGATGATACGGCGACGTGGTGCTATGATGGTACGGTGATTGTGGGCGTGGGCCAATGAATGTGCGGGTGGGACGCGCGTAGCGCTTGGACATAAGACAGCGTGTCTCGCACCAGGCGATTCGATATGTATTCATTGCGATGAGGTAAGAGACGTGCCGGAGAGCGTGCTGTATAGTCAGTATCCTTGTGCCGGGTTGTCAGCGTGCTGTCGTCCGAGAGCCTTTGAGGTACTGGTGAGGAGGCGTTTCTGGAATATGGACCGCCTGCAGAACCGGGATGTTCTTTAGGTCTTCCTGCGGCCTGAGGTACGATCATGCACTGCAGCATCGCCACCTGCGATGGGTCTGCCTTCTACGGTTGTCGCGCTCACAGGACGGGCGTATCGTGTCATGCAATGCTATGCACTCAGTGTATTCCAAAGACTCCTCTGTCTTCTACACTGAACACAAGGACCTGTGCAAGTGCAAGCTGCATTCGGCAGGACGGGTTCTCCCACGAATCTTGAATGGCCTGATACATTTATGACAAGATTGGAACAGTGAACCGGACGCGATTGTTGAATTTGCATGATTGGTGATCAATGGGCCAGGATCAGATACGTCAGTTCCGGCGTCGCACCCCGCAATGCGCATTTCACGGATGAGCAAAGGGAAGCGAGAGGCGCGGTTGATCGTGCCGCTGTACACTCACGCCATGGCGACACCGACGGCAACCAGGAGACGTCCGGGGCTGGTATCGCCGGCGCGGTTCCGAGATCCATATGACATGGAACAACGGAGGGATTGATTTTGCACAGCGGGAAGGCAATCAGCGCAGAACAGGACAAAGTCGGCATACCCGGCGGCACATGAGGCACATACGGTTACCCACGACGACACGGCAGAAGTCCAGCTAGACGTGTTGCGAGGCTCTTAGCCCCAAGCCCATAGCCAAGGACGCAGTCTGTGCAGCTTCTGAGGCCTGTCCTAGGAATGGTATCACCAGGCAAGAATCCAAGGAGCGGTAACGAAAGAAGGCAGCAAGAACAAGCAAGGATGGGCCGCAGCGCGGCCGATGCGCTGAAACGCGTTTCAGCACCGTGCATTTTCTGCAATGTCGACGAGAGCGAGGCCCGCGACGACGAAATACAAGATTTCGAGCAAGGTTCAAAAATTCAACAACGCATACCTTTCGCGGAGATGCGATTGAATAATCGGGCGATTGCGTATCTGAGCAATTGCGTAATGGAACGAGAGTGCGGCTCGTGCGGAGCGCTGGTCGCGGAGTCAAGAGAGGTGCGTAACCTGGACATGGGCGAGCGGATCAGAAGTGCGTGGCTACGTAGAATGAACGGAGGCGAGCGACTCGAGGAGAAGCTCAGGTCCTTTTCCAGGTGGGGTGTAAACATGGAAGGACGGCTCTATTCGGATGCGTTCGACCCTGCTTGAAGTCGGCTCGCGAGAGATACCCACGTGTGGCTTCGAAGAGGGTGCGGGCCAGGATCCGGTAGAGTTTGCGCCATACGTGAGCATGATTTCCTCCCGGAAGTGTATTCAGGGAACAGCCGGGAGCAATCGCCACGTGTGCCCATGTACCCGCTGATATGTTGGGGATATTGGAATTCTGCGGCTAGTCCACGATATATCAAAGAGTGAGTCGCCAGATCCAGGGCCAGCGTGAATAACATATAGCGATGATGGTAGAACACATCCTCGATGCGGGATCCATGTCAGGGCGGAGGTACGAGCGACGCGCCAGCAGTTCGCGGGACAACAACGTTTGCGAGCCACGGCATCGGGCGAGGTTCACGAGACAGGGCCGGTGGGCTCAAGTGCCCTTCTGGAGCTGACGGCACACATGGGCCGTCCTGAGTTGGAGCGTGAACGCGAGCCAAAACGAGGAGGGACAAGCTAGTTGCCTTTCTGGGGGACAAGGCAGTGTACGCAATAGGAAGACGCCTGCTCCGGCAGGCACAGGACCTCTGGCAGCACTTCGAGAAGGCCGCGCCTGACGAAGCGTGATGGTATGTTGGGCGCATTCGTGCGGACGGCGCTGAGGCTGGTGACGGCGAGCAGAGCTGCTGAAGGTGACGGTCGCTATCCGGAGAGGATTTTCCTGAGCTGTGATGATGGTTGAGAGCACAGACGTCGTGGGAAATGAGGGCGCAGGCCAATGGGAAATCGCTGAAACGAGGCGGAAATCAGTCGGCCGAGACGCGAGAGGGCTGGGGTGGCGGGGGTCCTGGAAGCAGGGAAAGGACTCGCGGGGATGGAAGTGCGTGGGTAGGATGGGCGTCCAGCGGTATAAAGACATAGGCCAGAACAATAAGGTTCGTTGTGCAGTCCGCCCTCTTATTGTCTCCCAGCTTCGGCAAGCGGACCAGCAATCGACAATCGACACGCAGAAGACCACGCACGCTACGGCTCTCCCACCTTCTAGACAATAGACATGCCTCCCGCCAGACATACCCAACGCAGGAGGTCCTCATTGGCCATCAGTATGTCTTCTCATTCCGCCCCGCCTGGCTCCCGCTCACGATATTGCAGACCTCGCCCCCATCAAGGCTGGAAACTACGGTATCTCCTCGCCATCGCCAACAAATGTCACCTTTGCGCCGAACGTAACGCCTGGGACGTACGTCGAGCCAGGCCAGGATGACATGTTCGAGAACTTCGGGGAGCCATCGTCTCCAGCAGACGCGATCTTTCCGCCTTCAGAAGCGCCACCATCTCAACCTTCACGCCGACGCATTCCGCCAGGCAAGCGTCCGTCGCAAGGGTACATCCCGCGACCCGCGAACGCGTTCATGCTCTTCCGGCGCGAATTCGTGCGCCAAAAGCACGTCCCCGGCTCAATCGAGACCAACCACTGCTCGTTGTCCAAGATCATTGGTACGTCAAATGTGTCAGCTGCGCGAATGACACGCGTCTGACGTGGCATCTGTCAGGCAACTGCTGGCGCGCCCTGCCACTAGAGGAGAAGCGCATCTGGGAGGTGCGTGCAAAGGAGGAAAAGGCCGCGCACCAGAAACGGCACCCCAACTACAAGTACCGGCCCGTGCACAAGAAGAAGAAGGAGAAGGAGGACGCCGCCGCGAAGCGCAAGGAGAAGACCCCGCTCGCCGAGTCCGACGAGCGCCGATGCGAGGACGTCGCGCAGCTGCTGCTTCAAGGCAAGAAGGGTGACGAGCTCGCAGCTGCCGTGCGCCAGCTCGACATGCAGCGCCTGCAGCCGCTCTCGGGGACTCCCGACTTCCCGATGTACTTCGGCGCGCCCGCGCCGCTGCATGCGCCCATCCCGCTCTATGCGCACCGCCGCTCGTCCTCTGTGCCTCCGCCTACGACGCTCTACAACCCCATCACACTCCCCACGCTCCCGTTCCTCACTGGCTCTGTGGCGCACGCGGGCTCGCGGCCGTTGTCGCCCGTGGGCAACATCTCCCGCGCGCAGCGGGCACTGCTCGGCCAGCGCCGCGCGTCGAGCGCGCAACCCGTGCCCTCACGCTCGTGGATGGTCCCTGCGGACGCATACACGCAGGAGATGCCCACCGAGGCGTGGCAGCTCCAGCGCGACTGGTCCCCGCTCCCCGAGGTCGACACGTCGCTCTTCGAACCCACGTTCTTGGACAGTGGCGCGTCTGGCGCCTTCGCACCGGCCTTCGACAGCGCCCAGGGCTTTGTGAGTACACCCGCTTCCGCGCTTCGCGGGTGCGCGATGCTGACGTGTGACCGATATAGAAGTTCGCAGACGCACAGGTTCCCCCGGAGCTCTCGCTCAACGTCTCGCCATTCGAGCATGTCGCCCCCCATGAACAGCTCTCAGGGGCGTCGTACGCGACCAGCCCGTACTCCACCTCGTCCTACCCGTCTTCCCAGCCGCAGGTCGACCCAATGTCCGGCATGCCCCTCGACGGGAACTGGTTCCCACACTCGGGCCCGTCCTCTGCCTTCTCCGGCTCCCCGTCTCCGTCCGAGTCCTCCCTGCCCGCACACGCACCCATGTCTACCCCTGAATCGTACATCGCGCCGGCGCAGCAGCAGCCACACGTGCAGACCCAGGCGTTCGACGGCTGGGTGCCGCACGTCGACGCGCACGGCATGGAGAGCGCGGAGGCGAAGCACGCGATGGACATGCAGGTGCTCGCGCTCGACCTCGACATGTGTGCGCAGCGGGAATTCGAGATGCAGATGGGCTACGCACCGTACGAGCCCGTGCAGGGCATGATGCCCCAGGGATACACGCAGGACTACTCGCCGGAGCTCGACGACTACGCGTTCCAGGCTGAACTCGCTTATTAGACGTCTCTCGTATACCCAGACTCTCTGTCGGATGACTGACACGATTACCCTGCTGTATTTCTAAACCTTTGTTCTGACGCGTGAGCCCATTGTAGCGATATTCCCCGACGACTGTAACTATTATACCATAATCTGCTGTCACAGCTTACCCATGTTGTGTTGATTGCTATCTGTACATACTGATACCGATTTATTATCATTGAAAGCTTAGCTTGGACATTCGAGCTATCCTGACTTTCGGGCAGAGATCAGTATGGCGAGGTAGGGAAATGACGCTGATGTTTGATGGACGATCTGGCCACGCGGTCAGAATGCGAGACATGACTTGCACGGAGAAGCTGTATAGTAGGCTAAGGGTTAGAACATCAGACTACCGTGTTGTGGCACGTCTGCCCTGTCGTGATGACTATTTGTTGTTCTGCTATGCTCGTCCCGCGGCCTTCCTGAGTCGAGCTCAGTGAAGTGATTTGCTGGTTTACTATCAGTTAATATAATGTGCGAAACACATTCAATATCCATCAGTTGAGGTCAATGGGGGCTCAATCGACAACCACAGGCATCTTCTACACATCCGTAGATTATTTCCAGGAAATTGTACATAGCAGCTCGTACAACGCTCATGTTACTCTCAAGTATCAGATACTTAACTGCAACGACCCTCGATTCGCGAAGCAAGCACGTGCCGAGATCAAATCGTGAGTCGTCAGGAGGCTGTGCATCGCGAGTACACTGCACTGGCCGTGCTGTAGATGGCACAGACAACGGGCTTCTGTTCGTGGCTTGATCGAAATACTGAAATTGATTCAGATTAACGTCATAAATCGTCGTCTTTAGTCTCTCCCCCAAAATCGACTTATGCTCGTGCGGATGGGAAAGAAACGAAGCATGTGCAAAGATCTTCCTGTATGTGGTCACTCGCCTTCAAATTGACGATCTATTCAAGGAGTTGATCTAGAGTTGGCAGCGAGCGCAAGGATGTCTCCCAAGAACGGTCGTTAGATAACATATGCTATCGAGATGGCACAGAGATCTCGCTGCGACATCTTCAATGCAGCCAGGGGTACGGGGTGCGCTGATGACGTCAGTACCTCTTTAGACGTCAGTGCAGCGCCGTCGAATTCGAATCAAGTTCTCCCAATCATTGATAGTGTCTACTTGGTGGGTCCTTTCATGTATCATAGTCCAGATCTTCTTTTCTCCGTGGTGTGCATAGATCGAAACGTGTCATGTGGACCGAAGGAAGTCACAGCTCCTAGTGTTCCGCACGAATCCTGCTTCAAGTCTGCGGAAATGAACACTTCGTCACCCTCGTATCACCTGACGCTCTCACTGCAACTTCAAAGGCCCGACTATACCGCTCCTCCGGATCCTATTTATCATCACCGTCACCCTAGCCAGCTATGATATGGTGACTACTCGGGCGCCTCGACCGAACATACTCGCCAAGGATATCATGATGGGGTGCTGCATCTATACATTTTTCTGGACACAGCACGAGGTGCGGAACACATTGGTGCCACCTCTACTTTCCTGCATCATTGGTTAGGCCCGAGCTGGCACGGGCGGGTCTACTCCGCCTGC
This sequence comes from Obba rivulosa, assembly GCA_001687445.1. NCBI lineage: Eukaryota > Fungi > Basidiomycota > Agaricomycetes > Polyporales > Gelatoporiaceae > Obba > Obba rivulosa. The sequence continues at coordinate 139,646 of KV722348.1, forward strand.
AGTATTATTGTCTTCACGACGTCCGAGATCACTATACGCCAAAACTATCAGCTAGCAACCGAAGGACCGTAGGTCTGTCCTCGGTACTCCGACACCCCGCCCATACCCAGACACGTAATCGCACGATCGCATCATATAATATGGATATAAGTTGAGAGGATGCTCATTTCAGTGGAGTGAATCAGTACTTGCCGCCATGTCCCTTCTGAAAATACCCTTTCTTATTTCTGCCCCATTAGCGATCCACATCACGTTGATGCCTCCGAGGCCATCTCCAGCCGCAAACGAGATTGTAAAAGACGTCTCATCGGCGGAACGTGTATTCCCAATGACTGCACGCTTCCTTATCGCATTTGCGAATGTAAAATCTTCTATGTATGCTTCCTTAGATGTTGTCTCTAATGAAATGGCTTTAGATCATAATTTGGATCAGCAGTTTCTTCGAAATTGTAGTCATTGCCGCGTGCAATGTTCCCTCTAGGCCAATCACCGAGAAGATCTCGCGAGTCTTGACCTGGGATCCCACGCGTCCTTCAAAAACCATCTACATCACTCCCATTTTTACTATCGGATGGACGCTTGTCATCATAGGCAGCATTCTCCGTCTGCAATGCTATCGCACCATGGGACGCCTCTTCACCTATCAGATCACCTTACGTTCAGGCCACAAGCTAGTTACGCATGGGCCATACTCCATCGTACGATACCCGTCATACACTGTGTTCTACATCCTGACTACCGGCATGGCCATCTGTCAATGTAGCCCTGGGTCGTGGGTCCGGGAAAGCGGGTTGTTCAGCACTGAGTGGGGCAAGGTAATAGCGTTGGGATGGTTAACCGAGATGGTGTACCTCGGAGTCATGACATGGCTGCGAACGGCTCAGGAGGACCGGATACTGCGGAGGAAATTTGGAGAAGCCTGGGACAAATAGGCAGCGAAAGTGCCATACAGGTTGTTCCCTGGTATCTACTGACTTCAACGAGCGCAACGCGCCTTGTAATCATATTGATCGTTAGACTCGTCCTGTATGTCACATGCGATGTTAATGATCCGTGCAAAAGGGCAGCTCAGATGTTTAAGGCGCGACGGTCTTAGAACTCGGTCGAGGGCATTGAAGGAGTCAACTTTAGAGGACCTCGAATTGGAAACTTCTGATCATAGAAGTACATACACGTCAGAGAATGGTTCTTAACACCACTCAGTCGAAAGTCCACGAGAAAATGGGCTGGTAAATGTTCCTCCCATAATGTAGCGTAGGTCAGCGAAGCTCAAAGCCAGAGGCCTGGGCCCGGAAGCCGGGGATGGGGATCATCACTTCGGAGCGGGGCTGCGACCTCGGTTCTGCGAAGGGCTGCCGCTGGGCAAAATATCAGAACCATTGCTTGGCGCGGGACTGTGACCACGGTCGCTGCGGTTGCTGCTGAGCGACGGAGTGTGACCGTGGAGAGGACTGCCGCCTGATGCCGAATTTATGATGTGTTCGTATTCTCCATTCACAAGATCGAACCAGACTCCGGCAGTCACTGCGTCCTTGAACTGCTCCTCCACGATCTGGAAGGACGAGTGGTGCTCATCAATGGCGGATTTCTTGATGACGGATGAGCCGTTCAACTCGAAGGTCCGTATGTAACGTAAGGTGTCGTCTTGGTCATCTATGACATAGATGGCCGAAGTTGTGGTAGAGGGATCTGGGTACGGTGTGACATTCCGAGGAGGCGCAGTGCATCGGCGCCACTTGAATTCGGGAGGCTGGACCGTCACCAGCATCGGCATGTGCATTAGGGCGAGTATCAGGCTTGGCTTACCGGCACATCTTGTTCAGCGAACACCACCTCGGATTCCATCCGTCGACCCTTTATGGCGCGCCGCCACTCAGTTGATTGTGTTTTCCATTCAATAGCTACCTCGGGACGCTCAACACTGTGTGCAACCCGGACGCCTTGATCATCCTCTGGGGTCTTGAGCTGCGCATACTGCAAGATACGATCAAACCATTGCTGCGCCAAGTCATCTCCGCCAAAGCGCCATTCAAACGTCGTGAGGGCTCCGTTGTGTCTGATCGTCGTGCCGGAAAGCTCCCATGTCTCGCGTACTTTGCTCTTTCCGTATATCACTTCTGCAGTGAAGCTCGGTTTCGAAGATTTTCTATGATCGACGTTGAGTATGCTGAAAGCGACATTTCTCCTGCAGCACTTACTGCACCAACTTCGCACCCTCTGGGTAGCATAGTTGTGTGAATTTGTACCCATCCTCTCTCACAATGGGGCACCCAGCAGAGTTCAGCGTCATTTTAGCCTCGTTTCTGGTTGTGTGACACCGGATGCGGGAAGGGGGGATGTCTGGCAGCTCCATAATGGATCTCTGGGAGTGAGATCGCCCATCCGAGGATGCGTATCCAGAGCCCGGGGACAGAAGGTCAACTTGGCCAGATGTGCTCCGGGCATGAAGGTAAGTTCCAGAATAAGAGGCCACTGATGAATCGCATGTCAGAGATCAAGTGGCGGATCCGCAAAGAATAAGTTATGCGCACCATTTGTGATGCTAAGCCTATGTGAAGCCGGGTCCCAGGTGTTCACCATCACGGTGGTCCTCGCAGCGACCTCCGCAGAGTTAGGCCTACGACTCGCCTCCCTTGATGAACAGTCCTGCAACAGCTCCCACATTGCGTCAGTGAAGCCTCGGTCGGTAGCATCTTGTCCAGGGCGATTCAACTTTGCGCGTCCTGAGATAATATCGGAGTCTGATTCCTCAAGGAACGGAGAGCGCAATGTGAACGTCTACAAGCATATGCGAGAATATCAGTGTCGCGAATTAGGTGAATTAAGGTCGAGAATACCTCAAATATGAGCATCCCAAACGAGTAGACATCGGTAGCAAAGGTCAGGTCGCCTCGGATAGCTTCTGGTGCCATGTAGCGTAACGTCCCAGCTGCGGATCTGGAACGTTTCGGTGACTCATTCTTTTGTGCCTTGATGGACAAACCGAAGTCCGTGAGACATGCTTTCCCGGAGTCGTCCACCAAGACGTTGACCTTTCAGTCAATTTAGTGCAATCCAACCTAGCGGTACCACCTGCACGTACCACTTTGATATCCCCATGGACAATCTTTTCATCATGAAGATATCGCATGCCGAGAGACACTTCGTTGATCTGTAGCCCTTGTTCAGATAGGAAAGGGTGGATGGGAGGAAGCGTCTCACGAGTTTGACTCTGTTCGCATCAGGATTTTGTCGCAAATATCGCAAAAGGTCTCCCTTTTCCATGTAGCGCAGTACGATGAAAGGAGGCTCTGCAGTGAGCGACGCGCCGTAGCATGGAACAATGTGATCGTGACGCAGATTGTACCAGGTCTCAACTTCGCGTGTCAGCTCCTGCGCACTCGTCTTAGATACGCTCAGCTCCAGGTTTATTTTGCACATACCTTCAAGTCGTTACTCTTAATTCTCTTCACGGCCACCGGTAGACCCCGCCACTCTCCGCGAATCACAACACCAAACCCACCGCCGCCCAGTTCGGCCTTGGGGTCGATGGTAACGTCATAGTAAGTGATGATCCATCGCGGCTGCTTTTTCAGATCAATCTTGCCAGTCGTTCGCTCCAGATACGACAAACTCTGCACTATGAGCTCGCGTTTGGGGCTCTCTTTCTGGTCCCTTTGCAATTCCTGGAAATGTTCAAGTTCATTCATAGTGTTTGGCATAAACTATATAAGAAACAACATACATGTTGCATGGCGAGCTTGGCGTCGTTGACTTGCCCGGGTTTGACGTTAAGAGCGCGATGCATACGGTGGTCCTCTACAAGTTCAGCACATAGTCTCTTGATATATCCGATATCTTCTTGGTAGTTTTGCTGATTTTTCTGCAAAGCGACGTTCATGCGAATCTATAGCACTGCTTAGGTAAGTATGCAGGGTATTAATACAAGCGCGCGTCACCTGAAAGCATGTCAGACAGTCGTCGAGGTACCGGTGTCCTTCATCAAGTGCAGTGTTGATATCATCGAGACGTAGGAGGCTCTTGAGAAAAGACATGTGGGAATGCGTCTTTATCGTTTGTTGAATGCATTTAAAGTTCCTAATCGAGCGTATTCTCAGTGCTGTCCTTCGAAGTATCAAGAAGGAACAGACCTTCGGAGCCGCTCGAGGTCGTGTGCACTTGAACTACATCGGTTCTCCTTCATCAGCTCACCGATAGTGCGCAAAATGCGTTCAGCACGCTGCAGCAGGCTCCTGCATCTCGCCTTCGAATACTTAACCCGATCATAGTATTCGAATGCAGACTGCAGGATCGTAAAGGCAGGGTGCAACGCGACGACCACCTTGATGACGGCCTTGGTGGCTTCCTCCATGATGGTAGTGGTATCGAAGGGACCTTCAAGGCGTTGACAGAGCGGCAGAGTAACATATATATGTCTTTATGACATCACGTATGCTTGAGTCTACGATTGGCAAGGAGGCCTGGGATTAGTGGCAAGACGATCACACGATTCACGGCCACGCAGCGACTATGATTTTGGCGCCTTTGTCATACCACTATTTACACGGACGGGATACTGTGTAGCTAAGATTTGCACAGCTCTATGAAACAGACTCTGAGGATGTCTACTGCAGAGTTTAGGGCAGCCCAGCGTGCTGTATCCTTCGTGACCCGGAGAGACATGCTGCACTCCATGAGCGGCTGCCACTGACACTGCTTATAGCTCAGAAATAGACTCAGAACAGCCCTCGCTGAGCTAAATTAGTATAGTCGTACAAGTTCTCGAACGATAGGTTTATCGAATGTCAGTCACGAGCATTTAGGACAGTACTTCTCCATGACAGCCAGATCGCACGCGGAGCACAGGTCTTAATGAAACCCCCAGGCTGTTGCCTCGTCAGCTAGTTCAGATATTAGCCATATAGAATTCTCTGCGAACAGTTCTTGAGTCCCACTGCTCAAGGAATGACACATAAGTAGCTCGTCTTGATCTTTTGACCTGCGCAAACTTCGTTACGAGTCGGAATTTAAGAGCTTCGCAGCGGCAGTCGCATGGTCGTATCAGAAGTTGCCAGTGTATCTCAGGGTAAGCCAATACTCTCAAGTCGATGCGTCGAGGAGAAGGCTGCAGGATCAGATACGCTATGATACGTCGCAAGCCAGCAGAGCCTCGAGCGCCACCGCCACTAAGAGCCCGAGCGCTTAGTAATGTTAAAGCTCCGCCTGCCGCTGGCGGCATCAGCAAAATCACACCTCTACTTTTTCTGCTTTTATACCTCAAAGGTAGAGTTAAAGCAGAAGGGGATAAGACTGCCATTTGTGAACAGAACCGCACAAGACTCCCCAACGTTCAGGCCCTTGAGGATCGCATCCTTGCCACGGCTCCGCACCTGTCGAAATGTGTACGCGACACGGCTCAATCCTCGCTCCCCACAGAGTTCAAGGCCGAGATGGAGGCATTTCTCACCAAGTTCAAGGCGCAACTCCTCGAAGCCGGCTGGTGCGCGTTGAATCTCAAGCGCGACCGGGATGCTTGGAAACGGAAGGTTCTCTACCTTCAAACGTATCCGGGATCCTTCTCCCTCTTCACGCCCCTGGAGTCGCTTGAAGATCACTAAGGCTGAAAGTGTAACCGACCTTCAGCTGATGCCGGGCCAGTTCATGGACAGTCTGCGTAACTGGATACCATACAAAGAACACCTCGATACCGTGTACAGGCAGGCTAGCGGCTACACTGGGATGCTTACAGTGCAGTGTCTGCATGACACGAACACGGGCGCCATATATCCCACCAATCATTCGACACATATTGGGTACGAACCAGTCCCTATCCGCTTTATAGAACGCGGGGACTGGCTGGAAAATCTGAAGAAGGCGGTAGAGAGGATGGCGGGATGCGCAACAATTGAGGCAGATGGCGCGTGAGGCCCGAGTCTTGCACTTCGTGAGTCTTCTGCACAGCTCCCCCTGGCGAGCATTAATACGATCCTCAAAACAAGGGCGAAATTCATACACTTCATGTAGCTCATAGATTGGAATTGTAGCCTTTGTCTTATCCCACCGGATTGTTTTATCTGTTTATCTGTATTCTATGGTCAACGACTATTCTTCTGGGTCGCAGGCATTTACACAACACTCCATGGTCACAAGTGGATCTAAATGTATGCGCATCTCTTGTCGATCTCGGAGCCGCCTCAATTCATGTTTCTGGCGTTACTTCCAGCCAACTATATCGCCTTCAAATGACCTTTCTAGTGACTCCGCATTGTCAATCCTTATGATCAGCTCTATGGCTTTATGATTTCTATTCGATGTTGTTATCCTTACTGGATTGCTGCACCTGGACGCCCTGTGACTAGTTGCAACTGGGTACTCATGTCATTATGATGCTTGCGTGTATTCGGCGCTCTGGATAAACTGAGTGTATCAGCTCTCTGATGGGGGCTATGATTCCAACAACACTGTGCAGTTACTCGCCATGACGGCTGGTCCATGCCTCGCTCGATAGCGGGGTCGATAGTAGAATGGACTAGTATTTCGCTTCCAGAGCGCACCTCGTCGTCCACCGGGTTCTGTGCAACACTACTTATTCAAGGCAGCCATAGCCGTCAAAAGGTCCAAGGCCATCCAGGTGGCCGAGGCACTCGAGGCGACAAACCGTTACTTGTGGGACGCACAGTTTGCACGGCGTGCCGACTCGTCATATCATGTGTTTTTCTGGGTTGCTCCTCCGGCGTCAAATGGACTAGGTGCGTCGTACGCACATACTTACACAGACTTTGCACTGTCCACTCGTTGCGACACTGCCGTCCTCGTACAAGACTGCGAGGCAACCAGGCGCCGTTGGCTCTGCGTTACCTGTGGTTCACGTATATTAGGAGAAACACACCATCTTCATGGATGAGTCTGTCATGCATTAGGATTGCTGTGTCCGTGATGTCGTGTTTCCTATCACTCCCCACAGTCTGGCAAATGACAGTGCGATGGAAGGCTGTATCAAGTACATATGCTAAGGCACTTAGGCAGATGGTGTCTTCGTATGTAGAATCCCAAAATGTTGTGTAATGATCTGTATGATTACGCAGCTTGGTACAGCAAAAAGTTGATCCACAAGACTTCTATGTAGGTGACAGACGACCATTCCGCCTCTCTTTCTTTCATGTGAGGCGCGGGTGTGCGGTCCGGTCCCTGCCGAGTACACTGGTAACCGACCAGGCGACATCCGCGCTAGACGCCACAAGCCTCGCTACCTTCATGCATGACCTTGTCTGCGGCGCTCTCATCCTCGATACTTGTAGGATTCGTATTAACTTTCCGCTGAGATATGAGCATGTGCACGCTCATATGACGGCCCTGTGTTGGAGCACATGCTCCCCCACCAGCGTCCGTTGTGACATAAGCTGTGGTCAGGGCAATAAAATCTCCGAGGACCCTTGAGTCAAATTTCTCTTGCACTCACTCTCACTACTGCCGTCGACCATATAGCTAGAGTTCGACTGTTTACAAGATGCATTTGGTGACTTCTCTGGAGATTGTGTCCGACGCCGTCGACGAAGGTGCGTTCACGAGCATCGAAGACATCGTGGCCTCACGGTCTGATATTGTGCGGCATTGTAGTAAACAAATTGAAGGGCATTGGAGCTGACAAAGCATGGGATGCGTCAGCCGAATTTGATGCCAATAAGGACAAGACGGGCTTTCGGAAGTACGAAGAAGCCTGCGGCCGCGTCAAGAATTTTTATCGCGAACAGCACGGTGCGTAAAGTTTCCCTAAGTGCAGATATGACACGTTAAGCTTCTTCGACAGAGAAGCAGACGGTGGAGTTCAACCTCCGTGTCCGAGAGAAGTTCAAGAAGACCGTGCGGGCCAAAATGGGTGGGCACTGAGAAATGTGACTCTACTTGATTGGCGCTGATCTCAACACGGGGGATAGGGATCTGGGAAGCTATGGAGAAGCTCAACACGCTTGTGGATGACTCAGATCCTGACGTAAGTGTCATCCAGTGAGGCGGTTTTTGGTTATTGACCCACTATGAGACAGACGAGCGTATCCCAGATCGAGCACCTTCTACAGACTGCTGAAGCGATCCGCAGAGACGGCAAGCCAGAGTGGATGCAGGTTCGCTACACCCATTATATCGATAGAGCTGATTATCTGACATGACTGGGTACCTAGGTTGCAGGCCTGGTACACGACCTTGGCAAACTGCTTCATCTGTTCGGATCTGAGTGAGTGGACAAGCCCGTCTCCCATTTATTCCCTGATAAATTGTTTTCAGAGGCCAATGGGATGTTGTAGGGGTGAGCTTCTGCAATAATTACAGTCCGCCTTTTCTAACATCGAATTGCTTAGGATACCTTCATCGTTGGCTGCAAGTTCTCCGACAAAATCATATACCCGGAGACCTTCTCTGCCAATCCCGACTCTGATGACCCCGTCTATTCGACAGAATACGGTGTATACTCCCCGCAATGCGGGCTTGACAATGTGATGCTTTCCTGGGGCCACGACGAGGTGCGTCGTTCAGGGACGTGCTAAGAGCGACGAACTCACCGTCGTCCTCTGGTCAGTATCTATATCATGTCATGAAGAACCAGAGCACGCTGCCCGAGGATGCGTTGTATATGATCCGATACCATAGCTTCTACCCGTACGCTTTCTTCCGCTACCCTGCAATTCTTATCCGTTAATCGTTCTCAACGCATAGGTGGCATCGCGAGAACGCGTACCAGCATCTAACAAATGCGAGTGATGAGCGTGCACTGGTCGCCGTCCGCGCTTTCAACCCCTACGACTTATACAGCAAAAGCGACGAGCCGGTTGATCCGGAGGCATTGAAGCCTTATTACCTAGGCTTGATTGCCAAATTTTTCCCGGACGTGATAGAGTGGTAGATGCCCGTTATGAAGTAGTACAAGGAAGACATACTTACTATATTTTACGACGTTGTATTACCCGGACTTGTGATTTTTCACAGATGTTTTGATGGTTGTCTTATTTCAGACCCTGTATACTAGTATTATAGCGATTTGTCGTCGAGAGCCGAGACCGACATGGCATTGAGGAACTCGTTCCCCTGAGTAGTCATTGTCATCGTACCGCAATCAGTGTCATCACGTGCGGTCAACGCGTGGACGCGTCGTAAGATAGTTCTCTGCGATTGGCTTATAGCCTTCAATTGACGCTCCGCCTGTATTACCCCCACGTCGTGTCCGCCGTATCCTTTTCATTTCATTTTCCCCTGATCTTGTTTCAATCTGCCTCCTTGCATGTACTAGCTCAAGCGTAGCTTCTTATTCTCCACCGTGCATCTCGGCCTCAGCACCAAAGACACGGCCTACTTCATCCATGCTCTCTTCGATAACTACTGTTGCATGGATCAGACATCTAACTGGTGAGTTATGTAGTCCAAATGAAGTAGCTTATACTCTACCACTCCAGCGTCCTACAGTCGTAACTGGCAAATTCCACTACTTTGATGCCGCAGCGTTGGCCCTCGCTCGAGAGTCTGAGACGGCCAGCATCCAACTCCGCGCTAGCGCCGCTCCTTACCGCTTTAGGAAGGAAGGACAAACAAGGCGCGCGCAGAAATATTTCCAAACCAGTCACCTGCTTTGCGAAACGCTCTAAGGGCTCGAGTCAGGCCCGCATACTTGGTTTTCTAAAGGCATCGCTTCCACGATAAAAAGGTGGCTCTTCGTGCTCTAGGGCTTCTCCGACTTCCCCCTGTACTATCTATCCGATCTTGTGTACTCTTCCGCCCAACTCTGCGTCTCCGCACCATGTCTACCGAGGCCGCAGGTTCTAGCTCGGCAACTGTCCCGGCACACGCCACGACCCCTTCGCCCTTTTCTATCCCCTCTGAGCTTCCTCCCCTGCCCCATATCCCGGGGACTGAGCCCGACCGCTCCGTCCTCGACTCCTTCCGAACTGCAATTGCCAAGATAGTCGCGGAGGCGCTGCCGCCACTAACCGTTGAGCAGGTCTACACTGGCGTGGACTATGGAAAGAAGGGTGTGGACTTTACCGTCGCGATTCCGCGGTTCAGGCTGCCGGGGAAGGTAGATGAGCTTGCGGCAAAGGTGTTGAACAAGGTGTGACTGGGTTTCCCGGGGATACGGAGCGAATGTCCCAGGCTGATTCCATCCTGTAGTTCCAGCCCGATGAGTGGATCGAATCGGTGGTGCACGACAAGGCGTTCCTGCACTTCACTGTGCGCACGTCGACCCTCGTGCGGCTCGTACTCAACCAAGTGCACGCGCTGACACACGACACTCCGTCGAAGGAGCCCGAGTACGGTACCAACACCTCCGGCGCAGGCAAACGCCTCGTGATTGAGTATTCGTCACCGAACATTGCCAAGTCGTTCCACGTCGGACACTTGCGTAGCACGATCATTGGCGCGTTCCTCGCGAATCTGTACAAAGCTTGCGGCTGGGAGGTCATTTCCATGAACTACCTCGGAGACTGGGGAACTCAGGTGCGTAAAGTACCCTGATATGATATTTCGCAGCCATGGCGTGTTTACACCATTTTCTCTTGTACGATAGTTCGGTCTGATCGCCGTGGGCTTCGAGAAATACGGCTCGCATGAAGAACTGGAGAAGGATGCGATCAAGCATCTGTACAACATCTACGTCAAAATCAACGCCGACGCAGAGCAGGATCCGGAGGTCAAGGCAGAGGCGGCCAGGTGGTTCAAGCGGATGGAGGAAGGTGACGAGGCGGCGCTGTCGAACTGGCGGGTGTGGCGCGCGCTATCCGTGCGGAAGTACGAGGAGGAGTATGCGCGGCTGAACGTGAAGTTTGACGTGTATACGGGGGAGAGCGAGGTGACGAAGGAGTCGCAAGACGTCGCACTCAAGCGGCTGGAGGAGATGGGCCTGATCGACGACCACGAGGGTGCAAAGCTCGTGAACCTCGAGAAGTACAAGCTCGCCAAGGCCGTTGTCCGAAAAAGGGGTGAGTATATGTCCCTTAGCAGAGATATTGTAACCTTACACTTTACCCATAGATGGAACGTCCATCTACCTTACTCGCGATATCGGCGGTGCCATGGATCGGTATCAGAAGTACAACTTCGACAAGATGATCTACGTTGTATCGTCGCAACAGGATCTGCATATGGCGCAGTTCCTAAAGGTGCTGCAACTGCTCGAGTTGCCGTGGGCAAACCGCCTCGAGCACGTCAACTACGGTCTCGTGCTGGGAATGAGCACGCGGAAGGGTACAGCTGTGTTCCTGGATCAGATCATCAAGGAGGCGGCATCCGTTATGCACGACCAGATGCGGAAGAACGAGGACAAGTACAATGCAGTCGAGAACCCTGAAGAGACCGCGCAGGAGATTGGTATCACTGGTATCAAGATCCAGGACATGGCTGCCAAGCGGTGTGTCTTCTCGCATGCTGTATATGTATTTCCGTACTGAAATTCTCCTTAGGATCAACAACTACACCTTCAACTGGGAGCGCATGCTCTCGTTCGAGGGCGACACCGGCCCGTACCTGCAGTATGCACATGTCCGGGTCTGCTCGATCACACGGAAGAACCCCGAGCTGCTCCCGCTCCCGGCGCCGTCGGAGATCAAGACGGAGCTGCTCACAGAGCCGTCGACGCGCGACATCGTGTTCCTCCTTGGGTCGTACCCCGACGTGGTGAAGACAGCCTTGCGCACACACGAGCCGAGCGGCGTCGTGACGTTCGCGTTCCGGCTGAGCCACGCGATCTCGAGCGCATGGGAGTCCGTGATCGTGAAGGGCGAGCAGGACGTGGAGAAGGCGCGGGCACGGATGTGGATGTACCTCTGCGCGCGCGATGTGCTCGGCGCGGCGATGCGCCTGCTCAGTGTAAAGCCTCTGGAGCGCATGTAGACGCTGTGGTGATACCTTCTATCTCGCATTGTTTGTGCTCGTCATTGCTCATGTAATTTTCACTCGCGACCAGGGGCCGGGGACGAGATTAATACAGATTGAACGATAGAAGTACACTTCTTGTAGTACCCAAGATGAACAGATTCCTTCTTGGGGAAATCATCTGCGGGTTCAAGAGCAAATTTGCAGAGCACCGGCGGTTCCAGCTGGAACATTGCCGTTTTCAAGCTCGGCACTTGTCTCTAAGCAAGGCGAGAGGACAGCGACAAGCTGATTGGTCTCCGATCTGGGCAAGCTTCCTGTGCATGACTAGCGCGTCGGATAAGCGGACAAGCATGGCGACGTTGTGAGGATACACTTACATCATTGGACAAGATTAGCATCAGCGATCGTCCCTACACTGCACCGGGCTCAAATTCGTGGACACGATCTGGTAATGACCCCTTGTCCACCACCATGTCCTGAGAGACACGTATGTGTACCATCGGAGCACTGTGAACTGCACTAGGTCTGCTAGCCGGGAAGGTGCTCAGGGGGACGGGAATATGGCTTGCCTGCGACGGATACGTCCTTTGATCGGCCAAGTTGTGATCGAAGCGGACGATGACCAAGTTGAAGGAGATGCCTATCATTTGCACGAACTGGACATCCGACGCCCTGAGTGCATCCCCGGACAGGTGAAAGGAGTGCACTCACACAATGGCCCGCTATGTAGTCCAGGTTGCTTTTGAAAACAGAAGTCATGAGCACCAGGATGGCCGACAATGTGTACAGGAGACCGGATTCGACGATGATGCGCATAACATAGGTCAATCTCTGTTGCCCCACTATGTAGATTCGGATACCACGACTGACGCGCCAGATGCGGAGCACGATGAGTGCTGTCGAGAAGCTCAGCAGGCGCATGGATGAATTGGACGGACGTACTGGTGGTGACGATGTTCAACACGACAGTCAGCACCAGAGCAGAGCCGATGAATGGCGTGAGGGACGGATCATTGATTCCCTTGAAACGGTGTGTGGGTCCTGCCTTTACGACTACGAGAGTGCTGACAACCAAGCCCGATATCCAAAGGAAAATAGAGAATATTATCGCTTTCCAGTTTCGTTCGTACACGATCCAACATCGATATATCTACCTGCCATCAGAGCTTCTCGATGTGCCGGAGGTAATTCATACTTACCCAGGTGGCATCTCCAATCAACGATTGCACGACGATGTTGACATTCTGAAGGTGCCCTATCAGGTTTGATCTGCGGACCAGCAGAACGGCCACTCACGATCAATTTATACGGCCAAGGAGCGTCTATATATACCATTACAGTCTTCCGATCCCAAGCCAATATATTGAGGGCCACACCCAAGGCTGCGTTGAACATGCCGATGAGACCCATGGCAACTGTGGCGATGACGAGAAACGAATGAACTCTTCTGCCCCGTACTGAGTTGCTATAAAGCTGCGACCATAGCGACATGCCCAGGGCAACGAGATGGATGCCCAGGAGAATGTCTGCAAAGAACTGCGCGAGGAGCTCAGCCGTCCCGGGATCGAAGGGCATGGCGAAGTGTGCAGTAAACAGCTTGATGCATCTGGCAGCACATGGGGTAACACTTAAAGGGTGCTCCTGCATACGCCATCATCACAATCCTGATTCGACAGATAGCTATGCACAGAATCAGCGCGATGCGTGCAGATAGCTCGTCGGCGCAATGCCGAGCGTCTGCTGGTCGTTGAATGTTGGACACCTTTTGAGGAAAACATTACTCGCTTCCCCGGACAGGTGCACTAGATCGTGGACGGATGTAACGGCATCACAAGGGCCCGATGCGCCACCCCTGAACAGTCGCGGGGTGATAATTAAGCCTAGATGAATAAGATGTAAGCGCAGATGTTTTGGAAGATGGAAGTACAGAACAACCTCGAACGGAGACCAGCGGGATATACGCCTTGGGACCAGGTTGCAACCTACCGGTGTGAGTGGAAGTTTTTGGATTTCACCTGCGAGAGCGCACCACGTGCAGCTGTTTGCCAGGGCACATGTCGTCATTCCAAATTCTCCATCTGGCTATCTAGATGTCATAGAGGTGCCCTGATGCAAGCCACGGCGCGGTCAAAGCGTCGCTACAGGAGCTGTCAGATCTATGACGTCGGATCTGCCCTTCCGAATGCTCAAACGGTTCAGCGTATTTGATGTCACCCAATGTCCTCGCGTTTCAAGTACGAGTCTGGAAGGAGTGTTACATGCAATTGGAAATAAGATTCGGGGGCATGAAAAAGGATCCAGCGACTTATGGATAGACTGGTACTTGCGCTCTGGAGGCCGCATGCCGGGTAACGGAGAATGGGGCTCTCTGGGATCGGGGAGTCATATTGCATTTGTTCCTTCTCCAGAACATTGATGCCGGTCGCTATGGACATACTTTGCACTCACACATATAAGAATCGTGTCTCACGCCCATCTTCAAACATTGCTTGAATCGGGGTCGCATTTTTGGCTATCCCCGTTTCTCTGCATATTTGCAATTGTACCGGCATGGTCCGGATGGCCTTCGGACTGTGTCACTCATTGTGGGGCAAGCTGCCCAGGGGGATTGAACGAGTGTTAGACTGTGCCGAGACTGTCGACCTGTCGGCCAGATTGTTGTCGAAGCGAATGATGATCAAGTTGAAGGTGATGCCCCGCTACTTGAATCAGCTTTGTGAGCAACATGGTCAGCGGTGCTCTTCCTGCGCCGATAATGATATCTACTACTCACACAACCGCCCACAATGGACACCGAAGGACTGTTCAACAATGTGGTAACGAACAACGCGATGGCCGCGAGCGTATACATGAGGCCGGATTCGACAATGACACGGATGGTGTAGATCAGGCTGTGGCTCCCAAAGCCCATTATCGGGAACCTCGATGGACTCTCCAGATGCGGACAACAATAAGAGCTGTATATCTGTAAGTATAATTCGTAGGAGTGTGTACCCGGCTGATCACTCACATGTTGTGATAACGTTCCGCAAACTCGAGACGGCGACGGCGGCTGAGGAGATCGGGATTCGGGATTAGATATACGTGGCCACCATTGTGCAGGGCTCCAGATGTGCTCGCACCCGCGAGAGCGACGAAGATGTCCAGGATAACAAGGATTATGCAAAAAAAGCATAGAGGGAATGACAACGCATGCTTTGCGCTCATAAACGACCCCAACGGCGGTATATCTGAACGTTATCAGTGAACAGCACCAAGCTGAGAGTTGGTCACCATTACACACAAGTATCGCATCAGCTGTAACCGACAACACCATGACATCAATGAGCTGGAAAATAAGATCGAAGTCCAAGTTACATTGATGATAGCCAACCGTAGCCTTACATGAGGCTCATATCTCCCGTCTCCCAGGCACGGGCGTCGAAGCTTAGATGGATCGCTGCATCGAACATGCCGACCAGTGCAAGGAGTAAATTGGTGGTGATCAGTGGTTTGTTCACCCGCAGGCCACGTGCAGACTTGTTGAAAAATTGAGACCATAAAGTCATGCCAAACGTGACTAGATGGACACCGAGAGGAATATCCGAAATAAACTACCTGAAAAGCTCGGCCTTGACCAGAGAGATTGTCATATCGAGGAACACGGTGGTCAGTAGCTTGCAAGTGAGGATTCGCGCGAAGAGACTTACACACAAGGGTTGGAACATCCAGCTGCACGTTTGTAGATGAATTGTGGTTTAATAATGCCGTCGAGGAGCACAGCATCGAAGATCTCTGGATTAACATCATCAAAAACCTCATAGGGAACTCATGAAGGCATTGCCGCTCCGATGTTACTCCATCCATTATGAGAATGGGGATTGGCATCCTGGCAGTGAATTCCCTGTAATGGCAGGACTGAAAATCACGAGCTTCCCGGTTTCTTCCATCTGTCAGCGAACGCTTACAATTTGGCAGATCGAAGAATCAGGTACCTACCCTAGGTCTCTAAATCTTCCCGTGACATAGAACGTCAACGTCGGAAGCCAACATTTTGTACGGAGAATTGTGGGTTTTGGTCTATCAGATTATATCCAAGTTGCTGATACAAGCGATTTTGAATGGCGCCCATCATATTGAAGTCTATGTGTGGAGTAAAATATTACTTTGCTTGTCAAGGTTTCTGTACGACCCCATAATTCCCAAGCGCCGCAAATATGCCACGTAAGCCATGACAAATATTTGTTCTCTGTGGCTGCAAAGCCTCATCATGGTAATCGATCCGACTATTTGCTAGTGTTATTATCGAGAAGCGCCTTCGTCGTTCAAATGAATGACATATGATCCACGCGTAATATCTGTACACCCCTCGTTTTGTACAATTCCACACATCACAGATTATCGAGTCACGGACAATGTTTCCTGTGACCGCGATTGTCCATTAGCTTTCCCCATATTGGCGGATACTGAACTCACATCAATGCGTTATTGTCTCTGTCGTTCGTACCGGAAATTTGTAGGAACCGCGCTCATACATCTGCATGTCCCCGAGCGTAGATATCTTATCTTCCAACGTCTCTTGGGGGACATGTACATGGATCGGCGGCACCTCCAAAACGCCTATAAAACCATTTCCATTGCTGAATTGGAGACCATTTGAAGCGATTGGACGAGTATCACTGAGCGCCTGAAGCGTCGATCTGTCTGCTAGGTACTTGTCGAAGCGAATAATGATCAAGTTGAAGGCAATCCCTGTCACTTGAATCAGCTGCAATAAAATGGTGATTAGCGGCAGTCTATCATGGACTCTTTTGTCCTTCACTTACACAGTTGCTTAAGATGAAGACTGCAGAGATGGCCAAGGCGCATGTAACGACCAGCGCGATAGCCGCCGAGGTATATATAAGTCCGGATTCGACAACGATACGGATGACGTAGGAAAGGTTGCGCCGGCTTGGGAAGTGAGTATTGAGTTGCCGATATGTCTTTAGGATGCGGAGTACGATGAGGGCTAGATAATCGCCACTCGTAAGGTTCGACGTAAAAACATTAAATGCGTGGCAGCAGCACGTACATGTTGTAATGACATTTAACAACACGCTGAGGGCGATAGCGGTGACGGTGATCGGGACGAGCCATCCATGACCGTCACCAAAGAGAGAACCAGATGTACTTGCCCCCACTACAGTCACAAAAACGGCTAGGATCACAGCGCCCAACCAGAGGAGGATCGATGGGAGAACAACTTTCAATCTCCGTTCATAAATGATCCAACAGCGGTAGACCTTGGTTCGTGGATAGCTTAGCAAGTTGGTGAGACTGAGAGAAATAACAATCAATCACTAGGATGGTATCTCCAGTTAGGGCAGATATTACGATATCGACGATCTGGATTTTTCAGAGGTAAGAGAGGCGTCAAGCTGTGTCGTAATTTGTTCACTCACTGTCATCGAGGACAACCAGCCATATCCGTAAATGAGGTCTGTATCCCCCGTCTCCCATGCACGGATATTGAAGCTTACGTGGAGTCCAGCATTGAACATGCCGACAATAGCTAAAATCGAGCTTGTGATGACGAGCAGCTTATTGATCCTCCTGCCTTGCGTAGGGTTGCTGCAGAATTGAGACCACAGCGTCATGCCGAAGGTGACAAGGTGTGCACCGAGGAGTATGTCGGAGAAGAATTGCGCAAGTAGTTCTGCTTTGATCAGAGAGATGGCCATAGCGAGCACGTCGAGAGGGGTGACCAGATTGCGAAACGTGCGTAGCTTATGTATCAAAAATCCAACAGTCCATCGTAATGCTGTAGATCGACAGGTGCAGGTGTTGTTACAGAAGCTGAAGATAGGGTTCCAAATATAGAGCTATGCGGATGGTGAAAACAACATGTTCTAGGAGACGCTGCCCCAGTGCCTGGCATCGTCACAACTCGTAGCCGAAGGAAGTTCTGGGCATCTCCTGCGTGCACAGGTAAGCATTAGACAGCCATGAAGAATTTAGTATTGGTACAAAAGGACGAACCCATGACGTTATGCCTGCGTGCCTCGCCCCTCTCAGAAGCTATTAACTCGACAGATCCGAGAAAACGGCGGAACTACGTCTGGGCAGACAGGAGAATGAATGGAACGGTGGCAGATCAGGGGCACGATACCGGTATGTCGGAATAAAGCCTGCCAAAAAGATAACACGGGATAACGTTCGCAGGAGGATTGTTCTGGCTATACTTTGGTTAGTATGCTCAGGTGTACAGCTGAATCCCACAACGCGCGACTGGATTCAATGATGAAAACATATAGTCGTTTTCATATCGATAGGCACACCCTGTCAACAAAATTTCACGTAGTCAGAGTTCGGCGGAGTTTTGTGAGATCTAAGCCTAACCTGATATGGTAGCAGCGCGCCGGCACGGCGACACGGCGGCATTTGATGTTGTCCTGTATTTCAGCTTGGCTCAATTGCTGTAACAATGTGACACTATATTCCAATAGAAAGAGCTCGCACTTCTGATGTCCCTACGGGGACTCGCTGATCGCCATATTGCTCACTTCACTGAAAGGTGGAGGCAATGCCGCCAGCTCTGCATGTGGCAGTGCATCCAGACCGAAGGCCTTCTCCATGGTTCTCGGGTGCGTCGACCACGGCGATGTCACTGGACACAAATAGCGAGAGACGTTCTGGACAGCACTTTGACCATAACCAGCATTGTCGGAAGACAGTGAGTACCCTGAACCTTGTCCAGCTCTTGATGTATAGCGTGGAGCTGATGCATAAGGAATGTCGTGATCCTTAGGATCATAATTCAAAGCATGAGGGTCACAAGTGAAAGATGGCCTGAAGGCAGGTGGAAGTTGACCGCCGGGCTACGACATCTCTAGTCTTTTATTTTGTTGAACGTTTCGGTGCCCTTATGTAGCTGTTTCGCTGTGCGCACAGAGTCCAGACCTCCGTGTACGCCGCGCAATCTTACCCAGAGAGATCACCGATTCTGATCTCGGGCTCTCGGCGCAGAGGCGGAGATGAATATTTATGATCCGCCTATATGTGTGTGTTTTTCGACAGGGTGTGCCCATCGATATGAAAATGACTGTAATAGCGGCGTACAGGCAAGACAATATGATCTAGGTTGCAGCTTTTCCCTGCGTCTATCCGAATATGCACGTGAAAACAGTATCGTCTCGGATGAATATCTCTGATACTGTTGGAAAGCATGGAAGTGGTAGAACGTCATATGCAGTGACCTGACATTTGCCGCCGAGGTCCACGGGAAACAAGCATGCTGCATCAACACGCGAGTGATGTCCACCTGTATCCAAGAACAACTTTCAATTGAGTAGCATACCATAAGGATCATACGTAAATACAATGTACGAAAGGTAAGCTCGCTGTCATATCATGCGAAGACGAGATAGACGTGACTGGCGTGCGACAATCATATGAACGTCCGTCCTAGAGACCTGCATGCAACCCATCAAAGGTCAGAAATTTCCCGAATGCTCATGGCGTGGCGGATAATTATAATTGGGTGCCAGAGTTCGCGAAAGCTCAGGTATACGCCAGTATATGATATGAATCACAGCAACAGCGCTACTGTGGTAGGATAGATAATTATGGCGTATATGTGGATGAAGGGCAGCACAAACTCAAAAGACATCTCAGCCACGCAGCGCCTTTCCCGCAGCACTGCCGCTGGTGTACTTGCGTCGGTATTAGATGCTTGCTCGGATTGGCTGGTTTATTCTGGCGGAGTCAGAAACCTGAGCTGGGCGTGTGGGGTACGAGGGCAGTCAACCGGATTATTACAGAATCTACAATGTGAATTGTACAAAGCACTATACATGAATCACGGCTTCTGCAGTCCGCCATACCTTCATCGATCACTGACAGTGTCCCTCAAAGCCGTACCTGTGTGGTGGAATAATGAGCCATGAGAAGACAGATGTAGCATAGAATAGCACACAAGACGCAGTCGCTCTATTCCCATTTTAGATTTGTTGTCATCCTTTCTCGCTGTTCTCATGACTTCTTTGCTGGATGATCCCAAGATGTTGTCTCCGTATTGTGGTCGACGAAGTAGATACGCCCATCAGCCTGTCTCATTCGTATCTCCCAGCCAGGAGGGAGAGCTCCGAACTCGGCCAAAACCTCCTCCAGGCTCTGTCCACTGCAAGTGCGAGCCCGAGGATGGGCCCAGGTGGTGGTGCGAGTGCTGTGATCGATGTAGTACGTTCTACCTTCCGGCGT
The DNA here is from genome assembly GCA_001687445.1 of Obba rivulosa. Classification (NCBI taxonomy): domain Eukaryota; kingdom Fungi; phylum Basidiomycota; class Agaricomycetes; order Polyporales; family Gelatoporiaceae; genus Obba; species Obba rivulosa. The sequence goes on from KV722348.1 coordinate 159,704, forward strand.
GACGCGCTCCTCCCAGCCGTCGGGCAGGTCAGGGAGACCTTGAGCACTGTCTGCAGGATGATTGGACTCGCTGGTGTCAGTTATGATGTCAGATAACTCACCCTTCTCTGGAGAGAAAGGCGTACCGTGCTGCCTGAGAGAGTACTGACATCGCCGGTGATTCAGATTACAGCCTGGGCTCGACTGTGCTCTTGCCACATCTGAGGCGCGTGTTCGTTTATGTATGCAGCTGCATGGCTGTGTCAACGCTGTGCCTCATGATATGCTGCCCGTATGCCAATTAGATGGAGCACAGTAGTGAGAATGTATTTGCTGAGGGACTCAATTCTCCGCTACAGTCGATGCAAAGAGTAGTATGGTGTATGCGATTAGGTCATTTTAAACAAGCCTTAGGACACAAACGGAGTGTGTAAGTTGCGACCGACGCAGTTGTGAGTCAGAGTCACCATCGGTATTGCCGCCCCACCACATGGCGTGGGGAAGCAAAGCACAAATATTTGTTCACGATGGCCGCACTGCCATAATGATGCTGTGCTAGTTTTGCCGTATCTCCTCGATGTATGCACGGCCGCATTTCTTCTACCATATATACCGTCGCTTTACTCTGGCCAGCTCTTCTCTGAGTCATCGATCTGATTGTATACTATCTGACGAATTCCAGGAAGCGGACTATTCGCAAAGTAACGTCATACCAGCAGTTTGGAGATGATTCCGTCAGCTGTCAATGCTGGTAATAATCTACGTTTGGGATAGCAACGGTACAAGGATTGTCTGGACCCCATTTGTAGGGTGCGCATCCCTCGATATCCTCCATTGCGCTGAATGGATGTGCTGGTCGCCGCAGTTCTCTTTACAGTCAATCAGTGAACTATGTATTGAAGCAGGACCGCGGCTTGAAGAGAGCGATGGGTCCTAAATACGGGCGACCTGGATTCATTCAGCTATTCGGATAATACTCGTCATATATTGTCCCCGGGCTACGGGAGTATCGAATTATCGCCTAATAACCGATGGCCGAGAGTACAGCGGAATTTTGCACCCTAAGTGTGGACAAAAGAAGGTCATACTACACCGTCCGCGCTGGTACAAACGGCGAAGCGTACGTATGTGACAGAGATAAGGGACTCGCCTATGAGGCGGACCTGCGATCCCGCTCTCCCGCTTCTTCTATGTATGCCCGTCCACATTTCTTCCTCACAGTCGCAATCAACCTTTCGCGCCAATTCATGATCGTCTCAACATCGTCCGGCTCACTCAGAACATATGGCTGAGTCATGACCTTGCCGAATGGCTCTGTGGTTCCGTGGCCGCTGAAGCGAGAGGCAGACGACGCGCTCACAATGACCATCGCCATCCGCTTATTGTGCCCGAGAGCCCTGATCTCCTCCTGGCGTATGTCCTCCGAAGCTTTCAGCGCAGCGAGGGGCGTCACATTCTGCAGTGCTCGCGGCATGGCTTTCTGCAGCTCCGGGAATGTGTATAGGTCTGCGGAGCGGATATCGAAGCGCGACCAAGGCTTGGAGGAAGTCGCCGGGTTCTTCACTCGGACGACACGGACATATAGAACCTTCGGCACTTCCGGGGATGCCTGCAGCTCCGAAGCACGCGCAAGTACGAAGGCCTCCATGAAGTCCAACCGGAACCTCGATGCGAATGCGTGGAATTCCTCAGCGAAGTCCGTCAGTAACGGCTTCTTGATCGTGTCTCGCGGCAAGGACGCTTGCGGAGCGACCAACGCATGCTCGACATCATCGGCCTCCACGACCTTCAGATGGAGCTGGCGCAGGGAACACGGGAGTTTGTGCTCCTTTCTGTCTGCCAGTTGGCATTCGCGGTTCTGTGATGCGTGATTGGTGCAAACTACCAAGTATTCTGAATTGAGGCACTCACGCAATACCAGGCATCCTTGCAGGCGCTGCACATGAGGAGCTTCTTGCCCTTGCTCTCGAAGGAGAAGCCTGAGACTCGGAATGTGAGTTAATTGACGGCGGACATTGTATGAGATTGTAACTCGGAACTCACAGGCGGAGCACATGCGTAGTTTTCCTGACTTCGGTTGTATCCACTGCATTATCTGTCACTCTGTTGTGAAATGAAAGGAGCTACAGGTGCGGTCAACTTGCTGTGGCTGAAAGAAACACAGGGGATGCGTCATCTCGTGACTTCCTGCTTACGTGACCATTTCAGCCTGGATCCTGGGACGGAGTTTACTTGCCCCGTACATTTGCAATGTTCTTGAAGTTGAACTTGCAGCGGTTGACTAGGCGTCCAGCGTTGAATGTGATCCCGGCAATTTCCGCTTGCAGCTATCGCTGCCCTCCGGCGACTTGTCAGTTATCCCGAGCTTGTTTCTGCCATCTTCGTCTCTTTCTAAGACGCTTAAGTGAACTTACCTTCATAAGTATATTCTGAATATTGCTCTGTGCTGGTTTTTTTTTGTCTCTGGATGTCGCTCGTACTGATATCGTTCAATGCGATCCACAGGATTGAAACATTCACGAGTATAAAGTAACGTTTCGCCCCTGCCACCGCAGCAAGCGTATACAGGACCGCGCCATGCCACTAGTGAGACTTGCCAGCCTCCAGCCTACATGCCATGATATGGGGACTTCGCGTGCGTGAAGAACAGGGCTACATGTCTACGCGGCAGAGGCGCGATTTTGCTGTCCCGCTTCCTCGATGTAGGCCCGTCCGCACTTACCCCTCACAATTGCTATCAATGTCTCCCGCCAGTTCCTGTCCGGCTCGACTTCGCTAGTTTCGATCGGCTCATAATATCCTTGCGTCAGGATCTTGCCGAGCTTCTCGGAGTAACGGAAGCCGCTGATCTGAGAGGAAGGGGAGGCGCACACGATGACCAAAGCCGTCCGTGAATTGTGATCATGGAGTCCGATTCTGCCTATCTGGCATAGCATCTCCGACAGCTCCAGCTCATCCAGATGGGTGTCCATCGGCATCCACGGGGGCACCGCCCTCCGCAGCTCCGGGAATGGGTACAAGTTGGCAGACCGAATGTCGAAGCGCGACCAGTGGAGGCGCTCTACGCTGACATACAGGACCTTGGCGACTTCGCGACATCACTTTGGCTCGAGCGCGCGTGCAAGGACGGACGTCTCCATGAGATCGAGCCGGGATCTCGACATGAACGCATGAAACTCCTCTGAGAAGTCCACCCATAATGGTGTCTCCAAGGTGTTTCGTGACCCTGCCACATGCTATGCGCTGATTGCTCTCTGCGCATCATGTGCATCATCGGATACCGCCTCCTTGAGATGAAGTTGGCGCAATGTGCACGACTGAGCATGCTCTTTCCTGTGTGCCTTCTGGCATTCGCAATCCTGCGAGCGGCGTGAATGCGCTGGTGCCCAAGCAATGCAAGGTCTGGTGCATACACAATACCAGGCATCTTTGCAGGAGCTACATCGGAAGAGCTTCTTGCCCCCACTCTCGGAGCGAAGGCCTTGACAAGTCAGTCGAATTAGGCCAAGGACTGGATAGAGTCCATGAATTTACATGCTGAGCACCTATGTATTTCTCCGGACTTTGGTCGTATCCACTCGATCTGCATTTCTGTACGGTTTTTGAGCGGAATGTGGGTAGAGGATAAAAGACGGATCTCAGGAGACTGACGAGGAGCGGCGGCTGACATCACCAGGAATCGAAGTGGGCATGATCAAACATCTCGATCAAACCAGTTCTTGTCTTCACCGCGACATTGTTATCCGCCTGCTTACATCAGTGACAAACACTACTCGTTTGTGATGTCTAGAATCTAGATACAAAAGTCTATAGCACTGTCAGCAGTCGAGATGAACAGTGTAGCACCAAACACTAAATGCGAGACGTGAGTACGGTGCAAGGGTAGGAAGACATTTCCAGCGTTGAGATATGTTTATTGGGACGCGCCGGTAGCGGCTCTTAGAGCTGAGTCTCTGCTGCCAGAAGAATGAGTTAGGGACTCGAAAGAAGAAGAACAGACGCACACGGTGCGATGTCACAAGGATGTTCCCAAGTCGTTGTCTTCGTGTTGTGATCGACGAAGTAGACCCGCCCGTTGCTCGACATCCGTGCCTCCCAGTCAAGAGGGAGAGGGCCAAGCTCAGCCAGAGTCTGACCGCTGCGAGTACGAGAACGAGGGTCGACCCATATCGTCGTGCGGGTGTTGTGGTCGACGTAGTATGGAGTGCCTTTCGGTGAGACGCGCTCCTCCCAGCCATCGGGCAGAGCCTGATAGCTGTCTAGAAGAGGAGTAGACTCGCTGATCCCATACCTTATGTCAGAGAATTTTTCTGCTGCTGGGAGAAGGGGTCTAACCAGGGTGTCTGATCGGCTGGCATAGCACTTTGATGGCAGTTGGTGGTCGGGTAGAAGCTCAGGTCAGGATGCGTTGGTTTATGAACCTCAGGTGTCCTTCCATCTATATAAGTATGCGGGTATCCACCTGTGTCAGTGCTATGCAGCAACCTAAGTAGGTCATACGCTCAATAGAAGGTGCACAGCGATGAGGACGGACGTTACGATTCGGGCGGAAGCTTATAGCAATATATTGTTCCGGTGTAGCTGAGGTCGAGACGTGTGGCTGTGTGGACGTCCACGGGAACGAATCCTCCATGTTCTCCCACTTCCAAACATACGGGCAGACTAGTACGGGCGGAAAGAGTGAACCAGATGCGTCAGTTAATGGCTAAACTCGGCGAGACTGCTCAATTTGTCATGGTGTTAGCCGAGGCAGGCTGATGCCCTCAGGTAGATGAGGTGCAAACATTTAATCGTGGTGGCTGCGCTGCTTGTGAACCTTCGGAGGCGCCAACGGCAGGCGTTAATCAGAGATTCAGTTGGTGAAGGAGACTGAACCAGTATGCCAGAAGGATCAAGGAAGGCGAACACAGCAGAAGAATGAAAGCTGTGACTTCGAAAACCTCCGGCTTCACCTGCTCGATGGACAGCATGGCGATACGCCTCATGCCCGTGCCGGTGAGCAGCACAGCATACACTGGCTGTGCGATCTTTTGAACGTGCTGCAGGGCGACCTTGAATGGTAACAACCATTATCCCAGCCCTTCAGACTCAAAGACATCGAGAGTGTCGAGCAAACCTCTTCAAGAGTGCATAACCCTAGATTTTGGATTGCAGTAGTGTCATGTAGAAAAGAAAGCGCGATATAACATAACAACGACTGCTTGCCCGCGTCCTCCCCGCGCTCACAGTCGCACCACCCGCCTATCGATACAGCAGTCCGCTCATGCAATGAGGGTCGACGCAGTCGCCGAGTCGTACTTGAACGTCGGGGGGATCTGCTGCTTGGTCTTGTAGTAGCGCGCAAGACGGTGAATGCGAGACTCGATGAGAATGAGGCGGAACTTCGAGTCCTTGTCCTTGCGGTTGGTCTCGAGGTGCTTGCGGACGGCGACCGCCTTCTTGACGAGGTGCCAGAGATCCTCGGGAATCTGGGGCGCCAGGCCTGTGCAAGAATATAAATCACCAGATCTCACCTGAAGCTCCTCGCAGATACGCACCGTTGGACTTGAGGATACGGAGGATCTTGTTACCCGTAACGAAGCGGACCTGGGGGATGCCGTGCGAGTCACGGAGGGTGACACCGATCTGGGACGGGGTCAGACCCTTGCGGGCGAGTTTGGCGATGTGCTCGACGACATCCTCGGGGGTGGTCTTGAGCCACGACGGGGGGGCCCGGCGGTAGGGGAGGGCAGAGGACGCTAGACCGGGACTTGAGCATATCTGCTGATCGGAGAGACGGCGCGAAACATACAAATGCCCTTGCCGGGAGCGTGCATGCGACCCATTTTGACTCTGGAGCGTACTGTCAGCACTTCACCCTGCGTGGAGACGGGATGCACGCACAGATTTTGCGGGGAGGAAAGTCTTGAGGGCTGGTCGTCGTCTGTGCCGTTGGGCGCGGTAGTCGAAATTGGGCGCCTACGTGCGCGGGACTGTGGCTGAGGCAACTGTACAGTTTTGAACCTTGTTGCCACACGCCACCCCGCCATTGGCTCTGTTTGTCCAGGCGTGCAGCAATCCCGACATCGAGCGCAAGTTTCCTCGCCGTCGTTACCGCCGACGGAGACCACGCCCGACTGCTGAAGGTGTGCTCCTTACTTCTGGAACCTGTGTCTTGCTTGCTGAAATTCTCATCTCCTCGGCTTGCTCAGCATGAAGCTCAACATCGCCAGTGAGTAAACCTATGAGCTGAGACTGGCTCGAGCCTCTGACGGTGTATGCTGCTAGACCCCGCAACTGGGGAACAAAAGACTATCGACTTCGATGATGAGAGGAAATAGTACGCTGCTCGCGTTCTGGCACTCTTGCGTCTCTTAACCAGCTCCACCCATGCAGCCGTATCTTCTACGAGAAGAAGATCTCGGCGGAGGTCCCTGGTGACTCCCTGGGCGACGAGTGGAAGGGCTACGTCTTCCGCATCACTGGCGGTAACGACAAGCAGGGTTTCCCCATGAAGCAGGGTGTCCTTGTCCCCCATCGTGTCCGCCTCCTTCTGTCCGAGGGCCACTCGTGCTACCGCCCCCGCCGCACCGGTGAGCGCAAGCGCAAGTCCGTCCGCGGCTGCATCGTCGGCCCCGATATCGCCGTGCTCTCGCTTGTGATCGTCAAGCAGGGTGAGAACGAGGTCCCCGGCCTCACCGACACTGTCCTCCCCAAGCGCCTTGGCCCCAAGCGTGCGACCAAGATCCGGAGGTTCTTCAACCTGTCCAAGGAGGACGACGTCAGGAAGTATGTCGTTCGCCGGGAGGTCAAGAGCTCCAAGAAGGAGAACGCGAAGCCTTACACCAAGGCGTGAGTCCAGTTACATCTTCGTCTTATATGTTTTATCTGAATAGTGCGCCCGAAGTCCCAAAATCCAGCGATTGGTCACTCCCCAGCGTCTCCAGCGCCGCCGTCACCTCCACTCCCTCAAGCGCCGCCGGATCGAGCGCCAGAAGGAGCAGAAGGCGGAGTACGACGTCCTTCTCCAGAAGCGTATCGCCGAGAAGAAGGTCAAGGTTGCGGCGGTCAAGGCTTCCCACAAGAAGTGCGTCCTCCATTTACTACTATCACCCATATTTTGACGTGTTATCGGTTCTAGGACTACCACTGCGTAAAATTCTTATGTTGGGGACTCCTCGTCCTTACGCGGTCGCGCTCTGTATGGTTCACCTGTAGTCATGTCCTTTCCTTTCCTGTCGCTCTGCTCGCAATATCATGCATATGACTTATGGCGAACCATCAGCAGCCCAACCTATTCTTCGCGGTTTCATTGCTTTGCTGTCGTCGGTCTTTGTAAGTCACTCAGGCTGTAGGAGCTGCGTCGCCTTGTTGTCTGCGTACTCAAGCTGCCGATTATGGCATCGCGAATCAGCATTTTATGAACGGGCACATCTGTGTCGACTGGAGTTGGCTTGGATATATATATGGTTGTCATGCAAGTGACATGAAGGAGTCTTGAGAACGCGATATCCTTGTGAGAGGTGGGTGTGTCCTTCAATTTGGTATACACCGTTGCAGCATTTTCAGGGATTACACCTCGATGCCCAAACTCTGCCACACATACTGGTCCTCACCTTCGCGAGATGTGAACGTCTGAAAGCCCACATTCTTCCCCGGTCCGATGTCTGAGATATGCAGCCCTGTCAGACTATCATGGACGTCGTTAGAGACATTACCGAGCCTTGACCCTGGTTCCCCAAGTCACCACTCCGCAATGCCTCGTGAGCAGCTGAGCAGAACTGTTCTCACTAGATAAGTGCTGGGACGTTCAACTTGCAATATGTCATGTGCCATCATAGACATTCCTTGCTCCGACATCTCACTGGAAATGTCCAGCGGCGTTCGTCGCATCCAGCTGCGCACATCGTATCCAATGGTGTTGATGCATCGTACCCAGCTTGGCGGGACGTACTCGTATCTGACATGGAGAACATGCGGCGTCCTCCAGCCGGGGGCTGTACCGACAGCATGATCTTGTGTCCGAGCGGGCAGCGGATAAATCACTCCGTAGTATCTGAGATCATTCGGCAGTGAGTTTTTACGATGCCTCTGCGATACTACTTACGCACTACTTACGCTCAGTGCTCGATGCCAATTCGAGTCCAAGCTCCAGCTTCGTCTAGGCAGAGCGGTCACGTGTTGCGAGCGAGCTGACGCGTTGCTGACAGGTGCCTGTGGCGCCTATGGTTTGCGTTCCGTCTCCCTCGACTCCTCGAAGCAGTGTAGCTCCAGGTACATAACAACATCACTCACAGCTTCCGGTATATCGCTCCGAGAATTCTAAGCCCCTTTGCACAGCAATTCCAGTGCTCAAAAATTATATAATTCCTGCCTTACTCTGGGAGCTATCGAAAATATCCCCTTGGCACTATGTTCGTTCCGTTCCTGACACCACGCACGCCCAAGAAAGGTCTCTATCCACGCAAAGGCGGAGGAGGGGGCGGAAAAGGAGGTGGGAGTTCGAGTTCAGGCTCGAAGGGTGGTTCGTCAGGTTCGAAGGGTGGTACGTCAGGTTCGAAAGGTGGTACGCAGAAAGGCAACGGTGGCTCTTCAGGTAGTTCCGGGACCAGCTCTTCCGGCAAGCAGAGCACCGTGCCCATCTCCGGCGCAACAGGAGGCAGGTCAAGTGCTGTCTCCTATGGCGGTGGAGGCGGCAAGGTGACCACTATACCGGCTGGACAGCCATTTGCAGGACGCACAGCCGGAGGCGCCTCACGCGCTCAGGTATATGGAACAGCGTCCGTGAATTTCCCCTTTTGTCGCTCAATAGCATGTGTTGAACTGTGCATCCTTAGTGCATATGGGAGCGGCTATCCTGGAGCGTCTGGCCTTGGGGTCAGCAACCGGGGCTTCCCCTTTTTCTTCTGGCCCGTTGTTTGGGGAACCGGACTCGGCTACGGGGCAGCATATTTGTACGATTCAGAGGTATGCTCTTCGCTCCACTGAATTACCACAGATTGCTCACATCAGCCAACACATTCAGTATGGTCTCCCCAGCAATAGTAGCCGGCCAGGAGGACCCATGGCGCAAGCTGCATTCGTCTCCAACAGCACAAACAGCACCTTCCACGTCCTTGCGGACAATAGCACCGTGGCTTCACTCATCAGTGCGATCGATTCTAACTGTACAGTTGGGTCGTCTTCATCAACCACGCCCTCGCCGTACGACGGTGCGAATGCCTCTCAGCCGCGTCCGGAGCAGGTCATCCAGTATTACCGCGCGAGCAGCGTGGCGCTGACACTAGACGGGTACAACAATACGGACGCATTGACAGGCAACGAGAATTCGACCGTCCCAATCCCGTCATGGGTGGATGCCAGTCTTCTAAACTGTCTCAATGATACCATCGGCGAGGCCGTTCCTCTCATTAGTGGCGCGGGCGCGCGCTTGCAGCTTCCGGGCTTGAGCCTCTTTGTTTTCCTGTGGCTATTGTGTTCTCAAATCTGCTAATCAGGGATCCTTACATCTATCTCATCTCGTCGACTAGGATTTCGCTGGCGCACACATGGGGATGTGCAGGCAGTGTAGTTCACTACTCCAGCTTCAAACTTCTGTGTATCAATAGCCATCCGACTTGATTGTGCATACGTTTCGTCATGCCACGTTCTACATGTCCCACTTCGGATATAATGACTTAATGACTTTATGATACATCCATGTTGTGAATATTTTACACTTAAACCGCTGTACTGAATCGGTTTGCTACATATGCATCTTTGATTTGCATCCAGACAGGCACTTCGAGTCATGCTTAGGTACGTCAATCAGTCAATAGATTGCAACACTGGAGCTTTATCCACGCCGAAGGGCGTGCAGGCGCGAGTGCCACTATCCATGTATATCGTTCATGGTCCCGTATTACTACCAGATCACGCGGCGTAGGGCTCTAAGTGTCATGGATGAAGCTCGTATATTCTAAATTGCACTAGAATGTACGAGTCTGATTTATGAGCAAGATAAATGCCTTGACGCAAGCTCCCACAAAGAGTTGTCTTGAGATGATACACTAGTCGAGCATGGATTTCTTCAAAGACAGGTATTGCACACCACGCCCCTCCCGGCTGCCCAGGAACCATTCACATATGATTCCAATGGAGACGAGTCTGGATGAGCCACTGCAGTGCGAAGAATATGAAAGGTCCTTAACCGGCGGTGCTGTGTTTAACTTGCATTAGCCCTCGTTGATTCCATTATAGAGCACCATCTTACCTGCTAGTCCTCATCCAAGCGAGCAAGGATATGTTCGGTGACAGACATCACTTCTTCTAGCTGATCACTTTCCTCACCACGAGTGCGTCGAGCGGGAATTTTAGACTCGCGGCTTCGATGAGTCATGATGTCGTCGCCGCCAATGTTGGAAGCGAAATCTACTGTGGACAAGCAGGATAATGCGGAGTACTGTTTCTCGAGGAATGAGGGCCGGCCGGACGCATAGTAAATTCCTCTGAGCTCCAGGATGAAGCGCGAGGTGATGATAGACGAGAGGCTACGAGTAAGAGTAAGCACTCTGCATGGATAAAGGCTTGGACAGACAGACGGGACAGTAAATATTGAGAAATTTTGAAAGGTCTGTCAAAGAGAAGGGTCAATTTATGCAGCGCAATGAAATGAAAAGAGGAATACATTCGTGATCCGGAATGCCATTTGCACGCAGTTCATCAGCAACAGGAATCTGTAGCACAGAGTACTCGAGTTTTGTGTGAAGGCTCTGAAAGTACGACCTACGTGAAGTACAAGCTACCTACATCAACTTCGTATTAGTATGTGGAAGACATCATACGTTCCCCTCGTACCGTCTCTGACGAGCAGCGTCAGTAGTGACGCCTTCGCATGACTTGACCTTGGTGCTGCCCAGAGAGAGTACGTCTTCGAGAGCGTGGCGTAGAGCACTATGCTATCGCATAGGCTGATACTCATGCGGGTGATAATGGAGACTGCAGATTAGTAAGATGAGCGTACACTAGACATATTGAGACCAACAAGCGAACTTACGTCTGTAAGTGTCAGCTCGAATTTCCGGCAGAAACGGCCTGCAGCGCTTACACATTAATCCAGAGGTGTGGCAGATTCCAACTGTATGTGCACTTTCCCCCAACCATGTAGGATGTTGTCACTTGCATGATGAACTGATACTGTGCAATGCATGATGGGACTTCGGCATATTCACAATGCCAAGATAAGCCAGAACGTACGAGATTGGTACCGAATGGCACTATACCTAGACTTAGCGTGATTGTGGCGAGTAATATATTGCGGTTGTCGACGCTGTATACACGAAGTGCAGAGAAACCTTCGCGATATCAGTGCCTTCATGATGGAGGCATTCATAGGCCACTCACTCGCCCATACGAAGAAGGATATGAGATTTCCGACATCAATGACGATCATCAGAGGTTTGCAGCTATACGCGGAGATCATGCAGTTCCTAACCCATGATGGGAAGTGGAGTATACTTACTTCTTTGTATCAAGCCCGTAACCCATCAGCCTTTGTATACCGTGGTAGTTAACAAACTCACCACATGGAAAGGTACGAGAATCAACGCCGATTGCAGCAAAGAGTTATACCGATTGATAAGGAACAGAACAGCTGTGAAATTTGCAAGCCCGCGTCTCCATATCAATTCAACCTCTGCGGAGAATGTTGACAGATACTCGTATAATATGATCACTGGAAGGCAGTAAGCGTCAACGCTGGCTGCTCCATATGTGTAATAAAGTCTTAGATAGCAGAAAGAACTGACCAGCTGTTGCCAGGTTGCAATATTCAGCTACGAGCCTATGCAATACAAAATGGAATGATTAGTCACGGCATCCAACAGAGTCGGTCAGCTCAGTGAGAACCAGTGACGTACTCCTGAGCCAACTCCGCAATGATAGTTTGAGTCGGGGCCATGGGGCATGCTTTCGAGTCGCACCACTAATAGTCTCATATTTAGAATGCGGGTATGAGAGGCACCAACACTTAGATGATAGTTCTGATACATTGTAATGTTTCGATTGATGTCGCCTGTGTATAGAGCAACCGATCCGAATATGAAGATGTAAGCATGAGAAACTGTGGACTGCCTTTGTTAAAGATACGCATATAAACTCAGTGTGCATTAATCCCGGCCAGACTTGACGTTCGTGGCGATGAAGACTTGTGACTGATCGAGATCCCAGGAAGGCCGAGGCTGTCAGGCTAGGCCCAGAACCGCCAGTTGCGCATGTGGTGAGTCAATATTTGTTCTGTGTGGCTGCAAGTTGAACGGTTGAATCCAGAGTCTTTAGAGCGCGTGCCACCAGACCACAATTTCGTGACCGCAGCTTTATATTTCTGTCCGAATCTCCAAAGATTGCACATATCTAGGCTCCATATCGCTCCTACTTTTGTTACTCGGCAGCTCGCAGGTTAACTAGTACTGAGGAGTATCGGACGCCGCATTCACGAATCTCGGCATCCGACATATGGATCTCACTGGCTTTGAGCGGTTTGCGGTTGCTTTGGTCGAGACGTATGGTTGTGGCGTGCTCATTCACGGTGGCCGTGTTATAGCGCCCAACGGTGGTATAAGTTAAGGCGTGTGACGGGGGTTGACTACCGCTCCGATTTCATCTTCCAGGCTTCTAGTCGTGCCCAATATTTACACATGGAACATTTGCGTGCTTTTTGTGAGTTCTCTCTCTTGTTCTACGCTTATTCAGAAACTCACTGTGACCGCCACGCCTTTCGTTCGCTCTTATGTGAAAGACCTCGACACGATGTTTCAAGACACATCTGAGCTTCCACCAGAGCTGACGGACAGGATTATAGACTTCCTATATGGTGATAAGTACACACTGGCGGCATGTGGCCTGGTTTGTCGGGCATGGGTTCCTGCTTCAAGGTTCCATCTCTTCCATTCCGTTCGCCTCAGAACGAAGCGGCAGTACCTTCGGTGGTTATTCGTACTCACCAGTTCTCGACACATTGGACACTACGTCAGGAAACTCGCTCTCGTACTACCGGTTAGCGAAGATGCTTGCCGATGCCTGAGAATTGTGGCACCATATTTCAGGCACGTCCAGGAGCTGGAACTCGCTGCCACAGGCGAAGTATCGTTCCGAATGTTCGACGACGTGCTGTCACGTATAGGCCCAGTTACAATCCTGCGGTTGCAGCTCCTGCAGCCGGCACTTCCGGATATACTCTGTGTACTTCGTGCATTTCCTCTTGTGGATACGTTACTCGTCGATGCCGCGACGTGTCCGGATGTGGATATGGAAGACGAGGAAGAGTTCAAGGTGCTTCCTGACGATGTCTGGCCAAAGAAGAGTCTCGTGAAAGTGCGCCTGCTATCACTTTGCGCCCCCGTCATCCACTATCTGGCGCGGTATCCTCCATCACAGCTCGAAGTCCTCGAAATCGGGTTCTTGGACAGCGGTACCTTTTTCCCCACCTGTAACCTGATCAATGGAGTATGTCACTCGCTCAAAGAACTCAATTTACTCGGATTGCACAAGACTTATGGGTTCGGTAAGCACATATGGTCACCCCAACTACTGCTACTGTGTTTTGACACGATGCGAAGATAGGGGAGAGATATCTATCTTATCTAATGCAGTAGCGTCCTGCACCTCACTACGCAAATTGGCATTTCATAACGACCTGGAGAATCTCAGGCCTTCGGTGCTGTCGGTTGTGGCGAGTATCCTGTCTCATGTTTCTGGCCAATACCTGGAAGAGTTCGTCCTGTACTCTCAACTGCGATGTGGAAAGGAGGTGGACAAAATGGACGTTATTGCGACGCTTTTGGCCGGTACGAGGTTTCAACGTCTTCAGAGGATTATCATCAGGCATCACATACCCGTCAAACGTGTTGTCGACCCTCATGTTGCGTATTCACGTACACTTGACATTTTTAGAGAATTCCGGCATCGTCATATCTTGTCCATCGCTGTCATCGGACTGCGCGTTGATCGCCAGCCAAGCCATTTTGGACCTCTGGCGATCTATCGAGAGGACATGGAGCCCCTGCGATGCGAAGATCCTTTCCGTGCCGCACTGGACCCCTGGTAAGTCGAGTTCATCGATTTAAGATCAGATATTGACCGCATTCTGGTTCAGCACTGAGATAGAACACAGCATGTCATCGTTATGATTACTGTGATGTAGATAGTCCGTTACCAATTCTTACAGTGAGCTTATGTCGTGTTTTCCGGTGACAGCCTCGAGATGAGTACGGGAAACCTGATGAGATCCTCGTCTGAATAGGAGCGACAACATGTATTGGCGCATTTAAGCATGTATACATAGTCTACAACTACTCAGTTCGTCGTATTGCGTTAAAATGACCGACAATCAGTCCAGCGGTCCATTCAGTCGAATTTGAAGAGTTCAGCGATGTCAGGTGGAACTGGAGTGTCGTCGATTGCCATCGGGTCCACCTCCATTGGTTCAGGCAGGTCATCTTCCTTATCATCATGAATTCGAATGAAAGTGCTCCTGAATTGGTTGCCATGTACGCCATGGAATTTCGTCCAATCTTCCGCGGAGACCTCCGACACGCCGCGCACGGGCTCCCTCTCGTCCGGTTCTTCCATCCTGGTCCACGGCGTCTTCTCTCCATGTACCATGCGCTCCCATTCTTGATGCACCGACGGAGCCGAGGACAGGACGACCATCCTCCGATCTCTTCTAGATATTTCGACCAGTGTGCGCCAGACCTCATTGCTCTCATAACACCTCGTGCCGAACGTGTTGTCTACGTAGCAGACGAGGTGCTTTAGGGAAGTTGTGGCCAGAAGGCAGGCGATAAAGGTTGTGAAGGTGTCGTCGATGGTGGTGCCAGTGTGAAAGCGAACACAGAGGTGAGTGAGCTTCCTACAGAACCGGAGCGGCTCCAGCTCGATCATCCTAGAGCATAAACCTAGAGACCAGGCCTGGCCTATGATGAGATGAGTTACGTTCCTGAACACGGGCAAGTCCAAGTTAATCGGCGTGAGTACGTCCGGGTCCAGATGAGGCATGAGGAGAATCTGGTTCGGCGCCGCGCGGCTAAACCAGCCGTCTTCCAAAAGCTTGATGTCCACCGCGAGATTCTGCAACCCGCCGGCAGAAAGAGCATTCCCAACAAAAATGCTGTTTTCTGTTGTCAGAAGGTGATCGTTGGGGTGCATGAACACTGAGGTGTTGCTAGCTCGCATATCGCTCGCAGCCCATAGGTTCTTTATACACTGGCATTTGATAGGGCCCGGATCCCGACGTTCATCGAGCGGCTTGCCTATGCGCTTGGTCTCCGTATATGCGTGAAGTGGTGCATATATGCGCTCAGTCACCGCATCGTTCGTAAGCCTCACGGTTTTCCATATGAGTTCGCGCATCCATCTGCAGCTGGCACGGCAAACCAGCGACAAGGTGAGCGCCACCTCTAAAGGGTACTTCTGATCTGGATCAGAGGCAGCGACAACAAAGATATGTTTGAGAATGCCCCTCCATCTGGATTCCTTTTGTTTTTGAGTTTCAGGCGACGGCAACCGTGCGTTTCGCTGAAGCCGCTTCGAGGGTGGTGCCATGATCCAAGGTGGAGAGCGGAGGAAAGTGTGGTCGCAGTGAGGAGGAAGCTAGTACAAGGATAGACGGTGAGGAGAGGTCTGCAGCGAGATTATAAGGCCGATGCGTAAGGTGGCCGCCGCTTTGATCGTGCTGGAGTAGCAACCGTGCAGCAAAACACCTGTGCCGAAGAAATCTGGGCTAGCTTTGACGACGGAATAGAATACCCCGACGAGGCAGGTCATTCATTTTGTACTTCCCAGAATGTCCCGCAGAACAATGGCAAGCAGGATGATTAGAAGGTGCAACGAATCTGCCGACAGAATATTAATGTCTCCGTGTCTACAGGTCATATCCAGCGAGCTTGCGCCGCAAGCGCGTCTATATAGGCCTTGTAATCTTCACGTGATTGTGTTCTGCAGCCTGCTCCGCTTCGACATGCTACATCATGCAACCTCCGTCTTCACGTTCACGGCACCCTCGCACTTGATAGCTTCGTCGATAATGCAGGAAGAAGGAAGAATGCGTTGCGGTTAGAGATGGCCACAACCATGTGCACGCAACGGCGGCCGGCCCGGTAGCCGGGCCGCAATAACGCATTCCCCACCTACATAAATAGCTCGCTCTGGAAGGAGCACGCTGAGGATATCGGATCCCCTCATCACAGTGTGTGGCTGATTGCGAAGATGGCCTGTCCAAATATCACGTTCAACAACGGCGTTGAGATTCCTGTGATTGGTCTTGGTGAGTATGTCAAGTCACTTTGACGGATCAAAGACACACCTTTGAAAAGCAATGCTTGTGCATATCGCTCACGGATGCTGACGCGACTGGTCGATAGGTACATGGCAATCGGGACCAAATGAGGTGGCAAGCGCGGTCGAATATGCGCTCAAGGAAGTCGGCTACAGACATATTGACTGTGCATGGTGCGCTCATTGGATACAAGCTATAGCATCTATAGACTCTGTCTGGTTATTCCCAGGGCCTATGGTAACGAGAAGGAAGTGGGCGAGGGTATTCGCCGCTCCGGTGTCCCTCGTTCGGAGATATTTGTGAGTGCACATAATCTTACACGCACGCTAGTGATTCTTACACAAAGGCAGATCACAAGCAAGCTATGGTGCACCCATCACCAGCGCGTCGAAGCCGCCGTGGACGAGTCCCTGGCAAACCTCGGCACTGACTATCTCGACCGTGAGTTGCGTGATCTCATTAAAAGGCGGGGTTCTCATTCACTGCGCCGCCAGTTTATCTCATGCACTGGCCGATCCACCTGAACCCGAACGGGAACGACCCCAAATTCCCTAAACGCCCCGATGGCACCCGCGACGTGCTCACAGATTGGAAGATCAGCGACACCTGGAAGCAGATGGAAGAGTGTGTCAAAAAAGGTGCGTCCTCCCGCCATCTCCCGCGTCGTCACACCCACTGGATGTTTCGCAGGCAAGATCCGGGCCATCGGCGTGTCCAACTGCTCGCAGAAGGTCCTCGAAGAGCAGCTACTGCCGTTCGCGGAGATGGTACCTGCGGCGAACCAGCTTGAGATCCACCTGTATAACCCGCAACACAAGCTCGTCGAGTTCCTCAAGTCCAAGGGCATCGTCCCGCAGGCATACTCGCCGCTCGGCTCCACAGGCAGCCCGCTCCTCGCAGACGAGACTGCCACTGCGCTCGCGGAGAAGTACGAGCTGCAGCCCGCAGACATCCTGCTCGGTTACCTCGGTGAGCTCTCGTCTCGTCCCTGCGCTCTGCGCGATCGTGATGCTGATGAAGTTGGTCCGATGCAGTCGCCAAGGACATCGTCACCCTTCCAAAATCCGTGACGCCGCCGCGCATTGCATCGAATTTCAACGGCGCACTGTCCGCAGCGTCCAAACTGACCAAGGAAGATATCGCACAGTTGGACAGTGTTGCGCCGTCGGGGAAGCAGAAACGGTCAGTTCTTCATTCGTGCACGGATCTAGATCGCGGCTCATCTCTGGAAACCCGTCGACAGCTTCATCACTCCTCCTTGGGGTAAGTTGACGCAGCTTTCTGCTTTATCGGGACGTAATTGACATGGATGACGCACAGGTGTTGATCTTGGTTTTGACAACTGGCCGTAGTGAACCAGACTTGGGTGGCATAAGATCCCGGAGTCCTAGCAGCTCAGAAACTGTATACCTAGGCCATTGTTCAATCAGATACACATGTCTCTGGAGTGATGATTTAGGCGACGCCGAGTTGCTGAGGAATCTCTGCACGCTCGTCGTTGGTCGAAGTTGGTCGGCGCAGTACAAGCGCTCAGCGCTCAGCAGGCACAAGCGTCGTGATCTCTGCCGAGCTCGGCAGGGACTGTTTTAGATAAGATACTTAAGATCGAGGAGCACCGGCATCTAATCACGATGAGTTGGGTGCGATCTGTCTCTCGTCGAGCCCCTCATCTCATCCATCGCACCTGCACTGGTCTGCAGGACATAGAGCCTTTGCAGAGACACAGATAGACTCGACCAGCCCACGCACGATGTCTGCCGAGCCGGCCCCAGAGAGCACCCTGCCGTACCCGCCCATCCACACGGACAAGAAATTCGTTGTCCTCTCCGACTGGTTGGTCGGTTCGTCCCCATGCCTGCCCCGGGCACCCTTCCATGCTCTCGCTGACTTGATCTACGCTCCTATTGTCCTCCCCGTCCCTATCGTGCACGCGTGGCGTGACGGTGCGACTCGACTGTGACTCTGCACCTCGTGCGGTGATGGCGCGGCGGCGATTGCAGGGACGGCACGATCACGACCCGCGATTCGAATGATTGTGCGTATCTGGACGTTTGTTTCCTGCGTGACTGGCGGGCGCCATTGCCGGCGGCGCGCCCGACGTCGAGGTCGCCGCCGACGTGACGGATGCTCTGTGGCGTATGTGGACAAAGGCCTGGGGCTGACTTGGCGCCACAGTCATGACCGATACCCTCGGGTTTGGCAAGGAGAAGCGGAGAGAAGGCAACCTTGACATTCTCTCCGGCAAGGTCACTTTCCGGTCGGTATCTGTCACGTCGAATTCTCGACGGAGATGGTTCTCATATTGGCCGCAGCGATGCATTCCGGGAGATGTTGAACAGCGTCGTTGCCAACGGGCACTCCTTCGAGGAATGCAAGGAAGCTCTGAAGAAGAGTAAGTGTCGCAATTTCTTGGCAAGTTTGATGTTGTTGAACAAGTTCTGATCTGTCGGCTATATTCAGACATCGTACTCGATTCTGGTTTCAAGAATTTCTATCAGTACTGCAAGGAACATGATATCCCGGTCGTCATCATCTCCAGGTACGGATGGCATCGCGCTATGATATCACATCTCCGCTGATGATCCATCTCGTCCCAGTGGCATGGCGCCCCTCATCCGCGCAGTCCTGTCAAACTTGATCGGTGACGAGGAGGCCAAGAATATTGAGATAGTCTCCAACGACGTTGATATCCACCCTGACGGAAAGTGGGAGATAAAGTACCGTCACCCGACAAGGTATATGCAATACCATTCACTTGTGTGCCTTGGCATCTGACATGACCACAGCGGATTCGGCCACGACAAGAGCCAGGCGATCCTTCCCTACCGCAACCTGCCGGACCCGCCGACCGTTTTTTTCTTCGGCGACGGCGTCTCGGGTGAGTCCCACATCGTAAGCCTGCTCGCCCGGAATATCCTGATGGCCCTGGTGATTCGGCAGACATGTCGGCTGCGCGCTATGCCGACGTGCTCTTCGTGAAGCAGAAGGACGACGGGGAGAATGACCTCGCGGCATTCTGCACGCGCGAGGGCATCCCGCACATCCTCTTTGACGACTTCAACAGCGCCCTGGGCGTCTTACGGAACGTCGTGGAGGGCAAGACGGCGGTGAAGGACGCCCTGGCCGCTGGCAAGGCGTGAGCGTTTGACTTGTGGACGCTGTTGACGTTCCAGGCATCATAAGGCTTCCTCACGCTCGATGAATTTGTAGAACGCCTAAAATGCACACGGGATGCCCATACAGGCGACCTGTGGTCATGATTGGATCCTGTGTAACGGAATGGTCGTCATAGAGAAACTCTGTAGATCATGTTCCCATTTTGCGGATGCGAGTCACATAGGACGGAGGCGACGAAAACCGCAGACCCCATGTGCAAGGGATGTTTTAGGTGATTTCCATGCCAGCTGCCGGCCCCGGATGTGGCTGCCAAGGATCTGCATGCACACGTTGGAGTCTATTCTTGGAGCTTACAAACGATCCGTATTTGCGACTGGATTGCGGGAACTGGAACAGGATTCTGTCCTGCCATCTGCCACCTCAGTCACGCTGACGGCGAGACGACGTGCAACATTGTTTTGAGAACGTTCGGACATGTTTTGCAAACACGATGAGTTGGTGTTTCTGCTCTGATAGACTAAGCACGAGGTATGGGCGCTCGAGATCGGATGCGCGCGGAGGCCGGCCGCGGTGAAGTATCTCAGCTCGTTGCCATGGCTATCAAGCCGCCCGCCGACTGCCAGTCTGTTGAGAAAGCTCCGATGTGCCTGGTTACTGTGCCTGCATCTTAGTAAACTCAACACCTCGACAAAGCGACGTCGAGGCTTTGTAGCTCGGTCTGTGTTGCTGGATTCGCTCGCTCGGCTCTGAGAAGTCCAAAAGAGGCTCGAAGACAGTACACGACATGTGTATGCGGAGTTCTTGGAGCCTATCTGTATCTGCGAGTGCTGTCTGCGGAGCCTTGAGGGCCTGGAACGATACGGCTCACTTGGATGCTGGCGTTATCCTCGTGTTCCGGGCGACGTTGCTCGAGAAACGCGCTTGCGAAACGCAAACCAACAGATCTCGGAAGCCGGGGCTTTGGCGTCTCGCTGGATCCGTCGAGGCTAATGAACGCGCCGTACTATCGGCGAGACAAGCAATTCTCGCGCATACACACGCTGTAGGTATCACGCTGCGCGACTGATTGGCAGCCCAATGGCAGGTAGAAGGATGCCATTGTTGGCCCAAGACGCCCACGCATATAAGGCATGCTGCAACTTGAACCACGCTCCCAACCAACGCTCTTCCCGGACGCTTTCCTCGCGCTCCTTTCTCTGTCTCGGCGGTTGTCCGTGCCCCCCACTGGCTCGTCAGCCCATCGTCCCTCCTTTCACCTAACTTCACGTCACTCTCTATCGCCGCCGACTCAGAATGCGCTTTTCTTCGACGCTCAGAGCGTCTCTCGCCCTATCCTCCTTCGTGGCCTTTGCCGATTCCTACTGGATCTTTGGTGGCACGCAGCCACTCGTCACGACCAGGCTCGATCCCGTCGTCGACCCGAATGGCGTAAGTGCCCAATCACATCTACTGGTGAAGTTGTGGCTGAACACGTCCCGCAGGTTGGAGGCCACGTCCATGTCATTGCCGGTGGCAGCAACTTCGGCCCCACTTACGATTATGACACGCAAATCCAGAGCAAGTGTTCGACGATCACTGTCCAGAAGGATCTGAGTAACTACTGGGCTGTAAGCCTCCAGCCTTCTCATTTAGCGCCCGGATATTGAAGTGGTGTCGCCTACAGCCCCAGCTTTACTACCATGACCAGACCTCGGGAGAATTGACCGCGATGCCCACCTCGTTCAACATCTACTACCTGCCGCGCGCGGGACCTGCTAATGAGTCGATCATGGCCTTCCCCGCGGGCTTGCGCATGCTCGCCGGTAACACCACCGAGCACACCGTCGACTACAACGCGTCCAGCTTTGCCGACCAGGCGATCAGCTACATGTGTCTTGACTACAACAACGACCACACTGGTGACCCGGACTGGGCTGAGCGCCCCGACTTCTTCGACCACACGTGCCCCGACGGCCTCCGCGCGCAGATCTTCTTCCCCTCCTGCTGGGACGGCGTGAACCTCGACAGCGCGGACCACAAGTCGCATATGGCGTACCCGATCCAGAACTACAACTCCGGCGACTGCCCCGACTCGCACCCCGTGCACCTCGTCTCGCTCTTCTACGAGATGTTCGTCTCCGTGGACCAGTTCCCGTACAACGGCGCGGGGACGTGGGTGTATGCGAACGGCGACACGACCGGCCGCGGCCTGCACGGCGACTTCATCAACGGCTGGGCGGACATCAGCCTGCTCCAGGACGCCATCGACAACTGCGGCGACGCGAACGGCCAGGTCTCCGCGTGCCCGCCGCTTCAGGCCGTCGTCGACCAGAACGCCGCGAGCGCGTGCGAGTACACCGGCCTGATCGTCAACGAGGAGGTCGGCCTGAACGGGCCCATCTCGGTCCTCCCCGGCTGCAACCCGCTCTGGGACGGCACTGGCGCGCAGCCCGCGTGCCCGAACACGGACGCCACGCCCGGCTTCATCAACGCCGCGGGGCCGCTCCCCACGGGCTGGAACGATGTCGGCTGCATTGCGGAGGGAACGAACGGCCGCGCGCTCACGGGCGCATCGACGACGAGCCCGAACATGACGCGCGCGCTCTGCGCGGAGTTCTGCGACAGCAAGGGCTTCTCGATTGCCGGCGCAGAGTTCAGCGACGAGTGCTACTGCGACAACACGTTCCAGAACGGCGCGTCGAACACCACGGTCACCTGGAGCGAGTGCAGCAACAAGTGCGCCGGCAACTGTAAGTTGCTTGTCGGCCTCCTTCCCAGATGCATAGTTGCTGATGTGCACGTTCTCCAGCTCTGCAGGATTGTGGTGGCCCCCTGCGCCTGTCGATCATGTTCAACCCCACCCCGGGGCACGCATCTATCGTCTCCCAGACGCCTATCGTTCCGTCTGGTGCCCCTGCTACCTCTGCCCCTGTTGCCTCCGTCTCTGGCGCTTCCATGGTTGTTTCTTCGGCTGCGGCTGCTCCCACTGCGTCTAACGTCGCCGCCCCGGCGCCCCAGGTCCCCTCCGGCTGGTCGGCCGCCGGTTGCGTCTCCGACAACGGCGCTCGTACGCTGAACGGCTTCAGCCTTGCCACCGACACCATGACCCCTGGCATCTGTGTCTCGACTTGTGCCTCTAAGGGCTTCTCCATGGCAGGTATCGAGTACGGCCGGGAGTGCTACTGTGAGTTCAGTCTCTTTTGGTAGCTGCAGGCCGGTCGCTGATCTGTAAGCAGGCGGCGACTCCTTCGTCAACGGTGGAGGCTCCTCGCTTGCCGCGTCAACTTGCAGCATGGCGTGCTCGGGCGACTCGTCCAGCACCTGCGGTGGCTCCTGGGCCCTGTCGCTGTACAAGGAGAGCGGCTCGATCTCTGCTGCCCTCCCCAACTCCGCGTCTTCCTCCGCTTCGTCTGTAGCTGTCCCGTCCTCTGTTCCTGCTCCCTCGTCCGTCGCTGTGCCCTCCGCCCCCGCGGCCTCGTCCGTCGCCATTTCCTCCGTCCCCGCGGCCTCTCCTACAAGCGCCCTCCTGGTCGCGGTCCCGAGCCCATCCGCAGTACCATCCAGTGTGCCCGCCTCGGTGCCCAGCAGCGTCGCTGCTCCCGCCGCTAGCAGCACTGCGACTGCGTCCAACTCGACCATCGACCTCCCGGCCGGCTGGAGCGCGGCAGGCTGCGTCTCAGACACGCTCCAGCGCACGCTCAACCACGACGCGTTCACAGGCACCACGATGACCGTCGCAAGCTGCGTGTCATGGTGCGACTCGCGCGGCTGGTCCATGGCCGGCCTTGAGTACTCCCGCGAGTGCTACTGTAAGCTCCTCATTACCGCCCTCTAGCTGCATCGTGCTGACACTTCTGAACAGGCGGCGATTCCTTCGTGAACGGCGGCGGCGACCCGCTCCCGGACTCCGCGTGCGATATGACGTGCCCGACCGACGGCAACTCATGCGGTGGCCCCCTCGCGCTCAACGTCTATACGAAGGCGGGCGCGAGCCAGGCGGCACGGCGCAGCCTGAAGGCGAGGCACTTCGGGCGCCGCCACGGCTCCGGCAACTTCTTCTGAGCGGGCCATCCAGCGCTCGCTCCGGCTGGCCTCCGCACGTCGTGAGCGAGCCTCACGATGTGCCTTCTCGTTCTCGCTGTTTATCCGTCCATTATCGCTCTCGCTCTGATTCTGATCTCTATCTCGTTCCTCTCGGTTTGCGTCCGGTATCGTTCCGTTGGTTTCTCGGTTTGCGTTTATGGCTCCGGCACGGCCCGCACGAGTCCTCTTCACTTACCCCCCCGCGCCCCAAGTCGGGTTGCGGTGTGGGGCCCGGTCAGTCGTCGAGGGATTACGACGATGATGATTTGCTGGCTAAACGACACCGCTTTCGTCTCTCGACCGCTGCTTATCACAATACCTATCACCTGCAAGCATAGCCTCGCGTTCCGCATCGCATTAGTTCTAGAAGAGCTAGATCACTGTCGTCTCACTGCAATTGAATTGAACCATAAACATCTTATGTGTTAGTGTAAGAGCTTCAGACCACTGTGCAATGTGAGGTACGGGATTTCGTGTACTCTCTGCTGAACGTTTGTGATCGACGGGGTACGCATATGCGTAGCGGTGGCGAGCCCGCCTTTCTCAATAAATGGTGGCGGGTTGGCCTTCGACATATTTGACAGAGGCTCGATCTGACCCTCGCGCTAGACTCCGGCTCGATGATTACTTCCCAGATAATGATAGGCAAGTTTCTGTCACTATAATCTTTTAGTTTGTGGTTGCTCCTCCGATATCCTCTAATCGTTCCAGTAGTAATACAAAGAGCAATATTCCAAGCTCCCGAAAGACAGTCAAGATCGATGTGATAACGATCACATTCGCATATCATCAGCGCTCGAGGATCGGGATTGTGTCGCTACTGCTATCGTCCCCGATGAGGCCGCTTTCTTCATTCCCGCATCCGGATAGTGCTGTATGTCCAGGATGGGGATCTCGCGGGTAGCAGCTGTGCGCTGTCCCCCGCTTGATGGAAGACTTCTGGGAACAGTGGGGCGGGAGTCGATCTGTGACTGGTTGGCGCTCCTGCTCGCTAGGTTCTGGTCGAAGCGTACAATGATCAGATTGAAGGCGATGCCTGTGATTTGCACGAGCTGTATGGTCCGTTCTTAGCGACCAGGGCGAAGATATACGAAGGCTAGCTCACGCAGTCGCCTACTATGTAGTCCGCGTTGCTCTGCGTAACTGCCGTGAAGAGGGTCGCCATAGCCGCAAGCGTATACATCAGGCCGGATTCAACGATGATGCGAATGACATAGATGAGTCTTTCGTGTCCCTCTCGGATGTAGCGCCGTACATTCCGACTGGTTCTCCAGATACGTATCACGATGAGCGCTATCAATGGATCAATCAGCCGAAACGTCTGAAGGTATGAAATGAGACACACAGGTCGTGATGACATTTAGCGCCACGGTGAGCGCGAGCGCGACGCCATAAAATACCGTCAAAGACGGATCATTGACTCCGCTTGCAGATTTAATGGTAACCGACTTGACGATTATTACCACACTCAAGACTGAGCCGGCTATCCAGAGGAAGACGGGTACAACGATGGACTTCCAATTGCGCTCGTAGACTATCCAGCATCGGTAAGTCTGATCTCAATCAATATCAGTATTGAGCGCCGCGGGAAGTGCTCACCAGCATCGCATCTCCGACGACGGGCGGGATAATTTGGTCCACGACCTTGAAAGTGATGATCAGACCAAGCACACAAACCATCTTATTCGTCCACCAACCCGAACGTCGTTGATCCACGAATCGTTTGTGAACACATCGAGACCCCCGCCAGACCAGGCCTCGATATTGAGGACTGTGCCCAATGTCGCATCCAACATCCCTATCGTGCCCAAGACAAGAGTAACGGACACGAGCAGCCAGTTGATCTTCCTGCCTCTGCCGGGATTCTTAACGAGCTGCGCCCAGAGGGCCATAGCGAAAGTGACCAGATGAATACCAAGGAAGATGTTCGTGAAGAACAGTGCAAGGATCTGCGCCTGTGTCAGACCAAGAGCCATGGAGAACTACAAGCGACGGTAGGAGCTTTGAGAAGGGATGCGGAGGGGGGGAAGGAGGGGAGCGATCGGCATATCAATGGATGATATAGGGATTCTCGTACTGCATCTTGCCGTTGCAAGCCCTGTGAGTGTAAGTGGACACACGGAGATATGCTCCCGTCCCAAAATATCATTCCATCAGTTTGAAATCGGACGGCTCAGAATCCAGACATCTCGCCAGGTCCAAGAACTGAACGGGACCGTGACACGATGTGATGATACGGTGCACTCCCACTGCCCAGTTATGTCTTGAGGGTCTAAAAAACCGAACTGAGCACAATCAAAACGTCCACTGTACCTGCGACAGACAGGAATGTTCCGAGCGACAGTCTGTGTCAGATAACATTTCTTGAACAAGAGGAGATCCGCCTGAGGACGGGCTTTGAGAGGGAACGAAACCCGAGCATTGAATGGCAGAATTGACAGCGTCATCCCTTGGACCGAATACAGCAAGCAATGCAGTGGGGCCATTGGCAGTTATTCCGAGATGTGATGGCGGAGGTAGGACGGCGTCTGGACTGACAGCCGGGAGTAGTGCGCCACCAACAAGTTCCACTGGCAAGCGCTTGTCTCTAAACTTAACCAAAGGACATCAAGGCTGTTCCTCCGATCTCGGGAGGGCACTAAGAGGCTGTGTCCACATAAGGACCGAATTCGCCCGTACAGACTGAACATTCTGCTCTCACTGTCACAGCGGTTGCAGAATTGCTCTGACCATTCAAAACGTGCCGTCAAATCGGGCTGTGCGGACAGCTTGTGACCTCTCACCTGCACCGGCTGAAGTAGATGGCCTTGGATCAGCAATCCTGTACTTGGGCAATGTTAGGAACACACCGGCATGGAAGTTCTTCATGGTTCTCCCGGCTTCCCGTGATATGGATCTTGCCGTGAGGGTTAGTACTGTGGAACCTGAAGTCAACGAATTTGGCACGCGACAGCAGTAGGAAGCACAAACGTCACCCATGCGAACATCATTTCTTATCCAGTCGGTTGTAGAGATTCAGAGGTCAAGGAGTCGACTATAAGGCTGCCCATACCATACGACAGTTAGATACGAGTAACCAGCAAGACAGATTTAGACCTTCATAGACGGCATGCTTTTGCCAATGTGCCATTGGGCACGATCAGATTTATAACGCCGGCGATCGCCGGCAGTCAGCGCGTCAGCTTCCAGCTCCAACCACCGAGCAAAGCTCGCGAACTGGGTAACGGCAGAAAGGACATTCTCTGCTCTCATATGCACTGTGCATCGCCTGCCATGAGGAAAATATAATTTTCGATTTTCTTTTTGTCGGACCTATCACCGTCTTCTCTCACGAGGTGAAGGCACTAAAGAGCGAAACTATGCGCACTTTTACCTTCGGTCTTCTCTTAGCCTAATTTATTACATGTATTTTTAGTTGCTTTTCACTGCAAACATAGCCAAAGTACAAGGAGTACACGAAGCAAACTTGCAATTTTGTTGACAAAGTTCACATATAACAGTAGCGAGAAAAACCCGACCAGGCACAAAAGGGGAAAGGAACATTCTCGTCTTCTACATACGTTGTCGTACGTCGGGTGTAAACGGTTGTTTTGTTGAGTAATACTTTTACGGACATTGGCTACTGCTCGACTGTCGAGCCATACCGAGCAACGTTCGTCTCGACCACCGCTTATCACATCTACTAGTGGTTACCGACGGGCTGCTGTCTCGCACTGCACTGGTCTCAGAGCTAAATCGCTGTCGCCTCACTGCGATTCAATCCTTTCAAACCTTACAAAGGACGATTGATACGGGTCGGAGGGCGGTTGGTACGGATCGAAGGGCGATTGATACGGATCGTGATATGGCGCAAGATTTGCTCTGTTCGGGAATCGGAAGTCAGTCTGCCAATGTTCTCGAGGGTGTGATCATAATTATCCCTGAATTTTTCAGTGGACGTGATGCACAAAGAAGCAATAATAGTTTCCAATTAAGTACGTAGATTGAATAATTCATTGCCAGTGATCACAATCGCATATCACCAGTGCTCGATGACGAGGAGTTCATCTGCACCACTATCCCCCCCGACGAAGTCGCTCCCTCTTCCGCCATTAGATAGTGTCCTGTGTCTAAGATAGGAACGTCACGAATGGCAGCAGTGCGCTGACCTCCACTCAAGGGAAGGCTTCGGGGAACAGTGGGTCACGAAACCAGCTGTGACTGAATGACGCTCGTGCTCGCCAGGTTCTGGTCAAAGCGCACGATGATCAAGTTTAATGTGGTGCCTGTGATTTGTACAAGCTGGACGGCGAGTCTTTAGAAATCAAGCGAGAGATATGAGGGAAGATCGCTTCACGAAGTCGCCCACTATGTCGTCCGCATTGCTACGAGTGACCGCGGTGACCAGCGTGGCCGTAGCCGCAAGTGTGTACATCAGGCCAAACTCGATGAAGCTCGACGAGTCTGTCATGTTTCCCAAGGAACCGCTGCACATTCCGACTGACTCTCCAGATATGAACCACGATTAGCGCTAGTAGATGTCGCATGAGCGATAGACAAATTGAACATCTGAAGTAAGACACACAGGTCGTAATGACATTCAGCACCACGGTGAGCGTGAGTGCGACACCATAAAACACCGCCAAGGATTGATCATTGACTCCGCCCTGCAGACTTGATGGAGACCGACTTGATAACGATTATTCCAATTGCGCTCGTAGGTTCTCAAAACCGGTATGTCTGTCGTGGATTAGCGTCAGTGTTAATGTCCAAGTAGAGCGCTCACCAGCATTGTATCCCTGACGAGCGGTGGTATGACCTGGTCTATGTCCTTAAGAGTAACAATCAGAACGAAGACAGGATATCTAATTTGTGTACGAACCTTGACGGTGTTGATCCACGAATCGTTCGTAAACAAAATAGGTTTCCGGTAATCCGCGCATGAATGTTGAGCGCTGTGCCCAATGGCGCATCCAGCATCCCTATAATGCCCAGTACGAGGGTGACGGACACAAGTGTCCGGTTCATCTTCTTGCCTCAACCGGGATTCTTCACCAGCTGCACCCAGAGCGCCATAGAGAAGATGACTAGGCGTATACTGAGGAAGATGCTCGTAAACTAATAGTGCAAGGGATTTGCGCCTGAATTATACCAAGAGAAGTGAAAAATTACGAATGCTGGAAGGGAATGGGGGACGGGGGGAGAAGAGGAGATCGGGTGGCCTGTCACGATACGATGTGGTGATATTAGTACGATTTCTGGAACGCATTGTCCTGGGAGCGCAAGTGGAGACATAGAGGTATGTTTCTAACAAAAAAGATCGATCCATCAGTGCGAATTTGGACGCCTCAAAACTGTGTCCACCGTCGCATAGGCTGGCGCAGCAGACCCGGAGTGCGCCGAACTGAGCCATAGTTTGCTCAACCACTGCTCCAGAGATAAGCAGCAAGACTCCGAGTAATGTCCTGAGTCAAAGACAGCCTGCCAAGGAATGAAATACGGGATCACCTTGAGCAAAAGCAAATCCTGCACATCGAAAGTCAGCATTGACTGCGTTAGCCCAGCAAGATATTCAGCGGGATCATTGGATTCCATGATGGCAGAAAATAGTACAATATCCTGAACTTTCGAATACCACATGAACGTGAGAGTCGTGAGGTCCCAGGAAATCCCGATGAGCGCTGGTCCCAACCGCAGAAATGGTATCGACCACGCGCAAAACTTGCCGTTGAGTCAAAGTTATGCAAATAGCTCGCATCATCACATCCAGTGGCAAGAAATCTCAAACCTCGACTGGGCAGAATGTGGGGCCAGCTGTCTCCCAACGCACGTGCGCGAATTTTGCTCCAGCCGGTCTTGTGGTATGGATCTTGCCGTGCGTGCTGTGGTCCCCAAACCTCAAATCAACATGTTTAGAATGCTGTAGTATGGAAAGCGAAGACGGAACCCATGAATACACCAGTCCTCGGCCGGTGATGGGTTGGGAATGTCCAGAGGTTAATGACTGGATTAAGGAGCTCCTCGTGCGAGAGGACAGACAGAACTTCGACACGAGCGAGCAAGTAGAACAGCAGAGCCCACAAGGACTTCATCGACGAATGCCCATTGCCATCTCAGCCATAGACCTAAGTATGGAAATATCAGTGAGGTGAGCACGAATAGAGATTAGAAGGAAGACGCACGAGGGGTTTATGCGGGGATCCAGCCACGTCGTCGTCCGAGTATTGTGATCCACAAAGTAAATGTTCGATGGGTGGTCAGATGTCATCCTCATCTCCCATCCAGACGGAAGGGGGCCTAGCACACTCAGTGCACGTCCATCACGAGGATGAAAACGCGGGTCAATCCATGTGGTGGTGCGAGTATTGTGATCGATATAATACTCGACGTCCATGTCGGGTACGACGCGCTCCTCCCATCCTACTGGCAAAGGCTGAGGCCCGCCTAATGCATGTATCCCGGCGTCGCCCGGAGGTGGAGGCACCCAGCTAGTCGTGCGGGTGTTATGGTCAATGTAGTACGGAAAGCCCGCAGATGTGAAACGCTTCTCCCATCCCTCAGGTAGAGCCTCATTCCCCTCGGTTGATTGGGACTCTGAATAGCTTGGGGGCGAGGAGGTTAGGGAACCCGTATCGCTCACGGGCTGCTCCGTGGACCGTGAGGAGACAGTGCCGTCTGCAGAAGTGAGGTTGCTGCAAGATGGATCACAAGTTAGAGGTCTTCCTCTTGTTCTGCAACACTGCAGCTCACCGTATCTCCTGGACTATTGACATTTGTTATGCTCTCAGGACCCAAGCGATGGCCACAGGCTGTCAGTGGGAAATGATGCAGTTTGGGGAGCACATTTGGCTGTGGACCCTGGGCGTCGACTTATGGACTTTGAGCACGACAAGCAACCCAAGTTATGATCCGCAGAGGACAAAGCAATAAACTAATGTGGTAAACAATAAGAGACGTGTTTGAGTCGTTGCAACAATTTTGCCGTTCAGCACGATCGGATCTCATCTAGATTACCGTACCGGTGTTTACCGGCGGTCTCATTCCACCCAGTGACCACCGTCGGCGATACAACCGAGCATCAACTTCACGAACTCGGCGACCCTGGAGAGGGAGATATGCACTGCGCGTATCCACCTAGAAATAGGTGAGGTCATTCAACTTGGCGATTTGCTCTGTTTCAGAAGCCGACGTGGCCCCATAGCCTACGGATTGATCACCGAACCTGTCATGTCGTGCAGCCGGAGTACCATATGTCACAAATGATTTGTAGCACCGGAATTGATATTCTCAGCTCCTGACCTCCCCCTTGATGTATGTACGCCTGCACGTCCTCTCCACTGTTCTGACGACTCTATCCCTCCAATTTGCATGCTTTTTGCCGGTCTGCATTTCGAAAAAATGCGTCAGTTTTCGGTGAGCCAGCACTGTATGGTTGGACACGCATGGGTACACACTGGGTCATCGATGCCATCAGCGACACAAGATGGCGGACGGATGGGAGCTCATCGATCATCCATCGCCCATGCGAGAAATTCAGACCGCAGGGGTACAAACACTGGGCGGGCACGATCTATGCGGCCTTGGTACTACTCTCGCGTCTCTAACCCAATGCCGTGGAAGACATCTTCTGTGTTCCAATGCAACGATAGAGGCGATAACATCTCTGTCACCTCACAACACTCCGCCGAGACGATTCCGATGGGCGCGAAGAAGGTGGAGGATTATCAATGCACTCCACACAGATTTCGAGAAACATCTTCTCTTCTGTTTGCGCTCCGTAATGGCAACGTCGAAGGTGGTGATCGAGAAGAGAATCATAGATTTCTGGAAGAAAGCCAGGAGTTGGGCGGCGAATTCGGACAGTAGAGGTCCCGAGATCACGTCCTTGTCGTGTCTAGAGATGCGAAGAACTCCGTGTTGGTGGAAACCAGCGGCACTCGGATTTTTGTTTCAAACAGGCACCCCTCTCCTCTGGCACCGAGCACTCTGGTAGTGGGATTACTTGAGCGGTGTAAGCGTCATGGCCTACGCAGAAAGCTTCGACTTTGCAGGCCGTATATGGTTTCAGACTGGGAAAGACTGGGTTCACTTGCTGTAAACCTGATAATTATAACACTAGAGGATTTACAGTATCTGAATGGAACCTAACAGGACACTCACAGTTGGACGTTTCTTCACGAAAGACAGCATCCGTGGCAACTGGTAGTAAGATTCTTGCGCCAGAATTGCTCTGGACAACGTCAAATCACCACATCACGAGCGACCCACTTTTTTGGACGCGTTTCTCATAGCTGAAGTAATTCATGTTGTGAGGAGTTGCTATGCCCAACACTCTTTCACTGTGCATGCGTAGGGCAGTACGGGCGACGTGAGGTGGTTCGCTGTGGCAGCACCGGCCCGCAGCAAATCTTGCAAACGGAAGGACGCGTCGCGGGAGAACTCTAAGCGCCCGATGGCCCCTACGTGGACGCGTTTAGGTCGACGTGGCGAGTAACGAGCAGCGCTACGCGAGACTCCCTTACAATCCTCCCTAACTTGCGCCGCTCTTTAGGCGACCCTGGCATGATCAAGGCCTTGTAGACAGCTTGAAAAGAATCGTTGAATAGTAATCTCGTAATTGCACTTGGCTCGCAAGAATTCGCCACAAGGCCAGCTCGAAAGCTACGCTTTCTTCGCGACTGCTTGACGGATGCGACTTCTCCTTGGGATAGCTATCTCGGCTGTCGCACATGGAGCTTACGGAGCGTCTTCGAGTCCTCCGGTGCAGGTGGAACTGCGGTCGTCTTGGCCGGCACCGCCAGCTCTGTTTGAGAGCATGTACGTCTTGCTCCGTTGCCGCGCTCTCACATGCTCTAAAGCAAATCCAGTGAGACTATTTGCATAGAAGAACCGGACGCATTCTTCCCCCTTCTAGATGTGCTCACCAACCCCGAGTTGCAGCCAGAGGTAGCACCTCGGTCGGAGAAGGAGTGGCACCAGTATGCATTGGATACTGCAGTAGCCGAGGGATACCTCTCTGCTCCAGGGGCGCATGCCGCGGTTGAGATGGAGCTGGCACTCCATTCTGCTAGTCCGAAGCTAGAGGCATACTTCCAGTTCTATCAAGATCGAGACCACTTACGGCGCGAGGCGGGCGTGACGGACGCGGACTGCGACTCCTGGGTAGATTGGTATGGACAGGTAGCTTGTGATACAGAGACTCTCGCACATCTGGCTGGAGTAGAGACAATCGATCCACCTAATGTAGAGACATCGAATACGTGAGTGGCCGCTCATTGAGTCAGAGCAGGTCACTGACATTGGCCGTGGTAGAACCCTCGTGCAGCCGAAGCTTCTTCCGTTCGACCATGTACTGCCGTCCCCCTTACAGACACCTGATATCCCGCCGAGGACTGCCATCCTGTATGGCTTACTCGAGTCGAGCAACTTCAGAGACCTCCATTCCTGGCTTCATTCAGCTGCCAGTGGGCCGTCTCCTTCCCTGCAGTATGTCTTCAGACCAATTCCGCCAAGAGACCACAATACCTCTAAGCCCGTGTCCCTCTCCGGGTACGGCGTCGCATTGGACTTGAAGAAGATGGACTACCTTGCACTGGATGACCGGCGCCAAGGTGTGTAATATTGTAGTCTACTGCGGGCATCGCTTGAGACATGGAGAAATAGGCGGCAGTGAGCACAACGCCCAATCGGATGATGTGCCTGAGCTAGACACGGTAGTCGATCCCGTGCAGACACTGATCCAGCAGTATCCGGAGAACGAGACCTACGACGCCACTATCCCATTGACACCGGACGAGCTTCTCGGTACGAACTCCCTCGTTTACTTCGAGTGTTACTGCTGACACCATACAGAAATCGGCTTCCAGGCCACTCAACTCATATCTGAAGCAGAAGAACCCCTGTCTGTCTTGAAGCAGCTGGTGCAGAACTTCCCCAAGTATGCGACTACTCTTGCGCGTCGTGTCGCGGTCGACCTGGATCTCGTCGAAGAGCTTAGTAGGAACCAGATCAAGGCGCAAGGGGGGGTCAGTATGGCCTGGCTGAATGGCGTTGTGGTCCCCGAGAACGAGATGAATCCATTCGCGTGCGCTATACTTCCTCCACTTCGCGAGTCCAGTCATATAAGAATCAATCAACTCATACAGGCTACTGAGACTCTTAAGAAAGGAGCGGAACATTATGCTCAGCCTCATGTCACTCGGGCTCTCCCCTGAGCAGGCTATCCGATTGTTGACTCATCCGACCATTGGTGCAGCACAAAGCGATTCCGGTGTTTTAGATGGCCTCTACGACGCCAGTGACAGACCTGAGGGCGGAGACGTTATTGTCTGGATGAATGACATTGAGAAGGATCCTCGGTGGGTGAATCGGACGCTTGATTGCGGTAGTTTCGAGCTTACGCGAGAGTGCAGATATGAAAGATGGGGAAGTTCACTGAGAATTGTACCGGTGTTTATTTTTCCGATGCATGGATTTAGTTACTCACGGGCATACTTGATTTTCTAGCTTCTGCGCCCCATGTACCCGGGCTCATTCCCAGCAGTCAAGCAGAATCTCTTCAACATTGTCCTCGCCACTGATCTCTCACATCCCGCGGCGACCAGCTTCGTCGCCGTGACCGTATCAAACCTCATCAACCGGAACTTGCCCTTCCGCTTTGGTGTAGTCCCGCTACTGGAGACCGATGACAGTGCGTATGTCCGCAAACTTACTACTCCTGCTCGCTAAGATGCGCTTCCCTTAGGCGTCAAGATGGCACGTCTATTCTATCACTTGGAAGAGAACTATGGCCCGGGTGTAACAATGTCATTCCTTAGGAGTGTACGTAGCACGATGTGCCATGTTACGGCATTTCATTGACCCTTTCAAATACCAGCTCAATGACGTGCAAGCTCGACGACCTAGCCTCACCACGGACTGGTTTACCGTGCGCGCGGAGTTTAACGCGCTGGTGGAAATGGCTGAGCCCTTGACCGAGAACCCCGAGACGGATCTCACCGCGATACTCGATGGAAAGTCTGAATCATGGCCTGGGCAAGAGGAGAAGGCACGTGCATACGCTCGGCGCCTTGGTGCGACGTTGGAATCTTCTCCGTTCGGCCATGTCTTTGTGAACGGAAAGCCCTTTGACCTGGACGATGTAAGTGACCCCTTGTTGTCCAACGAAGGAATGACTGAGAAATTTGTAGGAGTTCCTACGTCATATGCAATTGGAGGTTGGCCAGCAATTGCAGCATGTGCAAGAGCAGGTACGTAGCGGCCTTGAGCACGGCGAATACGCATTTGACGTTTCATTGCTTGAACAATTGGTACCAAAAGCTGGCCGCCGGAGTCCTGTCTGACAGCGATGGCGAGCGCATCTCCACGTATTTCTATGACCTGCCCAC
The DNA here is from genome assembly GCA_001687445.1 of Obba rivulosa. Taxonomy (NCBI): domain Eukaryota; kingdom Fungi; phylum Basidiomycota; class Agaricomycetes; order Polyporales; family Gelatoporiaceae; genus Obba; species Obba rivulosa. Next base: position 194,519 of record KV722348.1, read on the forward strand.
TACCATAAAGCGACGGAATCAGTATGTGTACCCCTCTTCGAAGAGCGGGAGCTTGCGTATCGTCGATATGCAAGAGGCTATCGCGCGAGCGAGCTTCCCTAGTCAGCATGGATCATACATCTACCCTGGTAGGTCGTTAGTCCACTGAAACTGTAATCCCATGGTCACTCAACCGATTCGTAGTGGACTCTGAGAAGACTCCATTGACAACATTCGTCGTTGGCGATTTCAATGCGGAGGATGGCTTGCTGCTTCTGAAAGAGGCATTGGATGCTATGGTCAGTCTTGTGAACGTTAGATGTATGCGCGCTCAGCCTCACGTTGAACATGTAGACTCCAGACTCTCTCTCTCGGTTGGGTGTTATCCACAATCCTCAGGAGCCACCTTCTCCTGGCGGACCACCCACAGCGTCTCTTCTCGCTTACCTGGCTATAACAGGCACTCTTAGCCGGGTGCCGCACAATCACCTCTCAGAGATCCTGCAAACTTCCCACGTGACAGGTCTCCAGGAGTCTGCTCAAGTTGTACTCTCACCCGAGGCAATTCTCGCTCATATTTTGCAGGACACTGCTCAAGATGTCGGGCTGGCGCAGGCCAATGAGGCCTTCATGAAGACTAGCCGCTTGATGCTTCGCGAGCTTGAGCTCTCCCCTGGAGAGCTCGCCTTGGTGGTCAACGGACGTGTACGTGTTTGCTTCTATGCGCTGTTCTTCCGCACTTATGTATGAACGATTGGGCAGGTCGTAGGTCCACTGAATCCCAGAGACTTCGCCGCGGACGATTTTACTCTGTTGTGGGATTATGAGCTCCGCAAGCGTGTTGAACCTGTCGTGGCGGCCTTGGAAGAAGTGGAAGCGTCCTTTGATAACACGTACGTACATTTATCACTTTGCATCAACAATCATGATGTAACTAATACCTATCCAGATGGGATTTTGAGGATGTAGTACTGAGGGCGTCGTCCATTATCTCCTCCCTCCAATTGCCAGATCCAAGTGAAGTCGGACTGTTCAATGCGCCGCAGCGTCCTAGACGACGGAATTACCAGCTCTTGGATGGACGGTACTCGTAGGTCTATGTCCGTTACATCAGAGCGGGGAGCTGACACAAGTATAGGACGTACACGTTCGGGGACAATACTACAGCGTTGTATCATTTTGGTGTCATACTGGACCCGTTGAGTGAAACGGCGCAGAAGTGGACAGCTATCCTAGAGGTATGTCTGGCTGATGGATGACAGGCAGTTCACTGAACAGGTTGTCAGTGGGCATTGAACATGCCAGGAGTTTACGTCGAGCTTCATCTCAATCCTGGCAAATATAATGAGGTATGTGGTCGCCGTTTCCCGCCCATTGTCGCCCACAGTGCTCACTTTGAGTCAAGCTTCCCATCAAGCGTTTCTATCGGTACAACCTTCGACCACGACTGGACTTCGATTCCGACGGGTATGTTCAACCGTCCATATTCCGAATTCCGCTGATGTCCTATTAGAGTCGAGCTTGAAACCCTAACGACGTTCACTGACTTGCCTATAGAGCCTCTGTACACTCTTGCTATGGATGTCCCCCAGGCCTGGCTTGTTCGCCCGCGCGAGGCTGAACATGACCTCGACAACATACAGCTCAGCACGCTTTCCGCTGGAGAACGTAGACAGGGTGTGCGGGCGCTTTTCGCATTGGATCATCTCGTCGTCGAAGGACACGCCCGTGATACGGTGACCGGTGCTCCACCTCGAGGTGTGCAGCTGCAGCTCATGGCACCTTCCACGGAAGCAGAACGACCGATTGCGGATACACTTGTCATGGCTAATCTGGGTTATCTTCAATTCCGGACAAGCCCAGGTATATTCCGTCTGGAGATCCGTCCTGGTCGCGGCCGCGATATCTTCACCATGGAGAGCGTAGGAAACGAAGGCTGGAACAGTCCAACTGTGGATGACGCTGGAGACGAGATTACCGTTGCAAGCTTTGAGGGCGTAACAGTATACCCAAGGCTTGTGCGTAAGCCTGGCATGGAAAGGGCGGACGTACTTGCGGAAACTATACCTCGGGAGGAGAAAGAGCATAAGGGCGTACTTGGGGATGTCATGTCACGGTGCGTTTGTCACTGAATATCGGGCAATGTATGCTGATATACCACATGTGCTCTGTAGTGTCTCATCGATCTTTGGACACCACGGCCAAGAGGAGCACGCAATCGTGAAGACCGATTCAGATGAGGCTGAGATCAATATCTTCACGGTTGCATCTGGTTTATTATATGAGGCATGTTCAAGGTTCACACTGCTCAGCTGCGAGTCTCATGTCATCTTGCTATAGCGCTTCGCGTCGATCATGATTTTGAGTGTCCTGCGGAACACCAACAGTAGCGTGAAATTCTGGTTCATTGAGAATTTCCTCTCTCCGTCATTCCTCGTATGTTCTTTTGAACATGCTCTGCGGATCGGGCTCTAATTCCTTCACAGGAATTCATTCCGCACTTCGCCCGCGAGTATAACTTCTCCTACTCGCTCGTCACCTACAAGTGGCCAAGCTGGTTGCGCCAGCAACACGAGAAGCAGCGCATCATTTGGGCATATAAAATTCTGTTCTTGGATGTTCTCTTCCCCATGGACCTCAAGCGCGTCATCTTCGTCGATGCAGATCAAATCGTGCGCGCAGACCTTGCGGAGTTGGTCCACATGGACATTCAGGGCGCGCCGTACGCTTATACTCCTATGGGCGATGATAATACGGACATGGAGGGATTCCGCTTCTGGAAGACCGGTTACTGGCGTGATGCACTGCGCGGAAGACCGTACCATATCAGGTGATATTCAATATGCGGTACCAGTTGCTTTCTCGATGTCTAACGTACCCGCTCGCAGTGCACTCTACCTTGTGGATCTAGTGCGATTCCGCCAGGTAAGTTCGTTTGCACTCAGGCTTCCAGAAATCGCTAACGGGTATTTAGCTGGCTGCAGGGGTACGGTTCAGAACTCATCACATGGTCTACTTGATGAGGCTCATCTTCCTCAGGATATCCTCCGCAGCCACTACCAGGCGCTTTCCGCGGACCCGAATTCACTTGCGAATCTAGATCAAGGTAAAGACCATAAGCCTTGTTCTCCTCGCATTCTATCGTGACATCGATATTCAGATCTGCCGAACAACCTGCAATTCGAGGTTCCGATTGTGAGTCGTCGTTGTTCTGCACAATAGATGGGGTTCTGAACACTTGTGATAGTTCTCACTGCCAGAAGATTGGTTATGGGTATGTTCCAATGCGAGATTTATTGATATTTCGACGTTCAATTGTCTTTGCAGTGCGAAACATGGTGCAGCAAAGAGCGCCTTGATCGTGCAAAGACTATAGATCTTTGCCAAAATCCGCTGACGGTGCGTGTAGACAGCAGTGGCTTATCACTCGACGGCCACTCTGCAGAATCGGTTCTGACTCAACCTTTCGGTTTCTGTAGAAGGAGCCAAAGCTCTCGCGTGCACGACAGATCCCCGAGTGGGAGGAATACGACGCTGAGATTGCCGCATTTGCCCGATCGCTCACAGAGCAAGGCCGGGTTCACTCGGGCATTGTCGCTGCGGATGTCGGCGTACTGGCTGAAGGTACAAAGGCGAAGAAGGCAGATGACACTCCCGAGCATCAGAACCCCGATGCGGGCGAGGAAAAGGTGAAGGGAACGACAGAAGAGACGGCCTCAGATCCGAAATCTGAACACCTAAAGGACGAATTATAAACAGGCGAGTTCGCTTGCTTCTCTTGGAAGACTCTAGAGTCCATGCTGACCATGTCTCAAGGAGCGAGTTACTTGCATTGATCATGTAATTTATGTCCATTTCTAGAATTATATCCTTGTCAACCGATTTGTATGCTCGTGAACTACATCATCAGAGCAGGTGCTGGAGGGACGCGCCGCTACTGATTTTGATCCTGCTGGGTCTTACTTGCGTATATGTCTGTACGAACACAACATTGTTCGTCCCTCACAAAGCAAGGACGGGCCACATAGGTAGACCAGCGACATTATCTGGAGACATCTTCTGTCAGTTCGCCTCTTGGCAGTTTATAGAAATCGTCGCCGTCATCCGTTTAGAACAAAGAAACTCAGGTAGGCTGTCGGACCGTCGAGTGTTACGCCACATTCGACAAAATAGGACTGTTTCGACTCCATTTGCTTCGGGGTATTTGCATTGTGTCTTCAAGTGCATGCCTGTATGATTGTGCTCTTCCAGAACGGGTGCCACATGTAGCAGTACATTGTTCAATACGGCGTCCAACCGTAATCACTCTTTGAATTTCCTCTGCATATAAAAGCGATCTAGCTGGGTGACCCTGCATCCCCACTCGATTCCCTGATTTCTTGACTCCGCGATGAACTCTCAGTTCGACGGAACATGCTCACACTTCACGAAAGAAGACTTAGCTCATGCATTGCGCGAGATGGTCACAGTTCCACTATGTCCAACCACACAGAGTGTATATCAGACTTCTGGTATGCAGCCTTTGCCTTGGTCAGACTCACGGATTGATCCATCATGTGCTAGATTCGATGGTAGCGAGCAGCTACTTAGTAGCCAGCAGAAGTGAGTCGCGAACAGGCAGTTTTCATATCGCTAGTGAGTACTCTAGCGACAGGACCTTCCAGACACCGTACTGAGACATCTCCATGTACAGTCGCCCCGGACAGCGCTACCTCCCCTACTCTATCCGGCATAACCCAAACACCGACACCTGCACAGTCCGTCGAAGCCAGCGCGAGAGGTCTCCACTGGCATCCGCAGGTACATATGGCGGACCAAACCACAGACCGAGCTGTGTCCTGCAGGACGGCGTGCATGGCCGGGCGGCATAGGCGGCTGGATGGGTGTCTACCCCCCGTGCAGCAGGGGCAGTGGTTTGCGAACAGATTCGCAAGGGCCACAGGGCGCTTTCAGCGCGGTGCGGAGCGCAGACGACACGGTGCGCGCAGGAGTGCATGGGGAGATTGCATGGTGACGGCTGAAGCAAGATTGGGAAAATGCGTCAGGCCGTGGGGAGCATGGGCACGTAGGCCGCGCTCGAGCATGCTTCGGCTTGCGGTCCCAGTAAGGGGCTGTGGCTGCTGCAGCGCGCTCGTGACATGCGACACTCCCGAGTCCACCAGAGCTGCCGCCAGCCGCCTGGTCATCGGAACAGGCCTCCTGCCACGGACTGCGAGTGTGGCATCAGCGTCCTGGCCCCGCGTCCTGCCCGTGCATCGGTGGCCCGCACCACCCTCAAGGCGCCTTCGGCGGAACGGAGGGTCAGCATCACCAGAAGGAAGACCGTGGAGCCGTATCTGCAAGCAGCTATCCCTTGTCGCGGCTGTTTTCGATCCGCTCGATCCCACATCTCTCCTTCCTGGAGTGCACTTCGGAGATGGCGCTCACCTTGTCCCTGGTTTGCTGCACGCCGCCCCGCGAGACACCGTCACTTCTTGCCTAGCCCATGCGCTCGCGGCACCACGACTCTCCCCCTCACGCCACGCCACTGCGCGCCGAGCACGGTACGGGCGCGCCCGCGGCACATCACGCCGCGCGCGGCGCGGGTCCCGCGGATTGTTGACATTATCCGCGCGGTGGTGTGCGCACGCTCGCACGGCGGGGTTACTCGGCAGACGATATCTCTCTCTCATATATGTGGAGCCCGGTAGACGGGGTCTATCAGGTATTCCCTCGCGTTCTGAGCACGCGTGCGCGGCTGCTCCGAGGTCGCACCGGCAGCGCGTGCAGGCACGGAGTCGGGCGTGCGGCGCGCGTCCCGCGGATTGTTGACATTATCCGCGCGGGGGAGAATGCTACGGCGCGTGGGCGGCGGGGCTGGTGATCGAGCATGGAGCGGATCGCTGGACGGGCGGACGAGTGTGCGTGCGCGGCCGCTTCAAGAAGGCGCGGTGGCGCGTGCGGGCGCGGAGTCGGGCGGGCTCGAAGGGTGTGGCGTACAACAGGAGGAGGAATGGCGCGCTGCTTCGGGGGTGCACCGGTGGTGCGTGCTGGCTCCGGGTCGGGAGGACTTGTAGGGGTCCTGCAAGCTCTCGACGGCCGCCTGCCCGAGGCGCAGGGCCGAGAGGGGGCCTGCCTCCGCATCGCCAGCGCCAACGCGCGTGCTGTGCACTGCCTGGCGGATCGATAACCTGCAGCGATGCCGTGGCGGTGCGGAATAGCGGTGGATGCCGCTTGTATTCCGCCTCGCTGTCCTTCGTGCCCAACCCCCGTGGCCGAGCGCATCCACGCGTCCGACGCTGTGGGACGATACCGACTGCGAACCGCGCTCTCCCGCCATGGACTGCTGCACCGACTCCCGAGCGTATCCAGCGTGCCGCAGGGAGGCAGCAGCGCTTTGGGTGGCTCACGCGGCGGGGGGCGCACGGCTCTGTCCGATGCTCCGCCTGGCTTGGGACAAAGTCAGGGATGAAGGCGGCGAGGCACTGCCCGAAGACGCGGAGACCGAGTCGACGGGCCTCGGGGATGTGTTCTGGGCATCCACTAGTGCGAAGGGGGGCGGCAGTTGCGGGATCGCGGACGCGGTGCGTTCCTCGCTTGGTCATTTGTAGGGCGCCGGCACGGCCCGTTGTTCGGGCTGGGTCGGTGGTTTACATGTGGGCTTGGAGGTGCGGAGCGTGCGCGATTTGTGCAGGTGGTAGTGTGGTCTCGGAGCGAGAGCGTTGGACCAGCTGAGACCCATGTTGTAGTCGAATGTATTTTGCTAGATGGATGCGCCGATTCAGGCGTTGCGGCTTTATTGACTTCCGGGGCGAGGCAGACCAAGCTAGTCAAGGAGGGCTGAGAAGGCCTCCGCTTTGGGGCGGAGTGCAATAGTTGGTGGTGCAAGTCATGAATGCAACACGAGGCAGACCGGGACGTGATCGAGCTTGCTATTGACTGGCTTGTGTCCGGCCGCTCCGAGAGTAAATAAAGGTGCCCGAGACAGAATCGTCGGATGAAGTGCGTTGAGCTGTAGCAGTCTGAGCCGGTATGTTGGCGCATACTGGCGATGTATAACGTGTGCATTGCCCATAGCATAACGCCCTGCAACGGGCACGCTTGGGAATAAGAGCGATGCTAAATCAGGCTACACCGACGGGTAAAGCTTTGCGCACTCGACTGTCGAACGTGGCGTCTTCCAGAAAGTATAGTCGCTCCATGTATCGCGCTTGGGAGTCGGGCCCCGCCCTCTGACGAGCCTGTTCTGCAGCGTAATAGCTGGCGTGGAGCACATTGCAGAGACCTGCTATGGCGCAAGATATCGGTCCTCATACAGGATGTCTTTTTGGAGCAGATTGCAGCGCCTGGGGAAGCTAGATTGCCGCCATCAGGTGCCCAGAGCCAGAAGGCAGCGCCAGTCGCGGCCCCAAGAATCAGATGCAGAAGGCGAGAATGTCCGACGGTCGGGTGTCGGGCGGTAGCCTCTTGGGCGGGGAATTGTTGCCATGGCGCGTCTATGGACTCTTGCACAACGCAGGAGCATAAACGAGTGGCAGTAGCAGTGCGAGCGAGAAGGCGGGCATGTGAAGGGCTGGGCGGGGATGGGCGATCAGAGACGGGGATGGCGAGTTTCGACTTCTGTAGAAGCGATGGGGAGACTGGAGCCGAGTGCTGCTCGCAACGAGCTGCTCGTTGTTCTCTTCCAGCACCGTCTTGCGGCCATCGCGCGAGCCTGTCCAGGCGCTGCCCTACTCTGTTTTTGAACTGTGCCCGGCACTTGCTCCTTTGGGCCATCCCATTCGCCCCCGCCCTGCGCACGTCCTTCCTGACGTTGCGCGGCAAAACATCCGCAGGGCACACTCGGTGTTCGAGTGATCCGAAGCTGTCCACAGCGGCGTGCTGAGTCGTGATCCGCGCACCGCCGCACTCTCCTTCCGCACCACGCTCACCACCTCCTTTAGCTCTCCCGCCCAGCCGTTTCTACTCCTCACCTAGACACACCATCCTACCCGCGAACGCGCCTGCATCCAGTCACATCATTCCCAGCCTGTGCTCTGCTGCGCGCACATCATTTCGCTCCTCTTAGACGCCGTCCACATTTTCGGGCGGTCCGACGGCGGCGTGCGCGATACTCGTTGCAGACGAGGCACGAGGCGACCTGCCGCGAATTGAGGCCTAGTGCAACAAGCGGCGACTCATTTGGTGAGTATATCATTCGTTATATCCCTTGCGCCTCGCCCTCTGCGCCTCCCACCACCACCACCGCCTCCGCGACCTCTGAACACCGGCGACGCTGCAATGCATCTCCACACAGTGGCCTGTGGATGCACTCTGCATGCTGCTCGCCATCCCCGCATCATCTCTGTCCATCACATGCGTGACGCGACTGCCCAGAAACCTCCGTCCTGCCATTCGCTCTTTGCCTTCCCCGGGAATAGCCCCTCCCAGACGGCGGCTCTTCGCATCTGATCCTCCATGGCCCGCTCTCTTATTCTTCTGCTCACCTGATATCGTCTTTCTCAGGCACCACCGACGTCCGCTGCGGACGACTTTGACCACAACTGCGACTCGCCCGCATTCACTCACCCCAGCGAGCACATCAACACGCCCGCGCAGCCAAGAGCCCCAACGCGACGCAGGCGGTACTGAGCCGAGAGACGGAGACGGAGACAGGGACGTGACGCACAAGGACGAGCCTGGGCGCTGTTCGTACAGGTGAGTGCATCATCCGCCATAAATATCGTAATTTCGAATGTGCTTCCTTCGACGCCGGTCGCTCGCGACCCCCCTGCGCGCTGCCATGCTTGGTTGCACGCCTATTGCACCCCACGGTCGACCATGGGTGTATGCAGTATGCCCTGTCACACGCTGTCCGAACACGCAGGGATTGGGATCAGCGGCCTGCCGACGTCGCTGTCCCTCCTCTGCAAGCCTCGGTGCACGCCTCAGTTGCGCCACCCCCGTCGAGCTCGAGCAAGCCAGCGCCGCCCATGGCCAGCATCGTCCGCGCACCGCCCCGTCCAGCCTCTGTCGACCTCTGCATGGACAGGCCACTGACCCATCTGCGTTCACAGGCCCGCCATCTCGCGCTTCTCCATCACTCCCCGCACCACGCCTGCCTGCCCGTCCGGCAGCTGCTCCCGGCGACGAGCAACGTGCACCCCTCCGGCGCGCGACGCGCACCCGAGCCCGGCCTCGCGCATCGCTTCGCCGAGCATCAGCGACGTCCATCGCCCATCACACATCACGCCGCCTTCCACTTCCACTCCCACCTCCGTGCGCGCCTCGGCCCAGCCCCTCATTCCCCCTCCAAATCTTCGCCGCACGGCCTTGCCTCCCCCGCGCACCGCACCCCGCGCACACCTCGCACACCCCGCACCACCCCGCACCCCGCCCGCCGCCGACGCGCACCCACTGAGCCGCCTGCGCGCCCCATCCATGCATGGCACCCGCATCCGCGCCCGCAGCCGCCCCCACCCCGCGCGCCCGCGCGAGCACCGTCTCCCCCGCCCCCCGCGCGCGCCTCTCGCGCCTCTTCGCGCGCCTCGTGCACGCCCCCGCCCCGCCCGACTGGCACACGCCGCAGACCGCGCCGCCGCAGCGCGCCGCGTTCGACCGCGCGGCGCACCCCGCGCACCATGCGGGCGCGCACGACGCGCACTATGCACACGGCGCGCACGACGCGCACGACGCGCATTATGCAAACGGCTCGCACAACGCGCACTATGCAAATGGCTCGCACGACCCGCGTGCGTACGACCCGCGCCCTGCACACGGCGCGCAGGAGCAGGCGGACGATTGGGGCTGGCTCGATGCGCAGCGGCCGCTGCCCGCGTCGCCGCCCGCGTCGCCGCAGGGCCACCAGCAGTTCGCGCAGTACCGCGCGCGCCCCGACCGCGCGGGCGGGATTGGCGACACGCCTGTCCCGCTGCGGCGCTCGCAGGAGCAGAGCGCACATGGGCATGGGCTCGTGCGCGGCGATGCGCTTGGGCGGGGCGAGGGCCGAGACGGGAGAGAGGGGAGAGAGGGACGGGAAGGGAGAGAGGGACGGGAAGGGAGAGAGGGACGAGAGCTCGGCCAGGGCCAGCGCACGAGCCTCGTGCCGCGGATATCGCTCCCGCGCATCTCGCGCGCGCTGCAGCACTCTGCGTCCGCGGGCACGCTGAAGGAGAAGGAGCGGGAAAGAGAAAGAGAACGGGAGAGAGAGAGGGAGAGGGAGAGAGAGAAGGGCGCGGCGCCCCTCCCGCGGCCGCACCCGTACGCGTACGCCGGCGCGTATGTCTACACGGGCCCGCCCGCGCCGCAGTCCGCCCCGCCCATCGCCATCACTTCCCCCGCGCCACCCCCACCCCCGCGCTCCCTCACCGCGCGCCCGCACCAGCCATCCACGCACCCCTACCAGTCCGCGACATACCCCGCGCACGCGCGCACGGTCTCGCCCTCGCCGCCCGCGCCCTCGCATGCGCGCACGCCGTCCGCAGCCGCGCTCGCGCTCAAGGCGTCCGCGTCGACGCCCGACCTGCGCCCGCGCCGCGCCGCTGCGCCGAACCGCTGGCTCGCCGCGGACGGGTGGTGCGCCGCGCTCGTGCTCCCGCGCCCGAACTTTGTGCTGCGCGTCGAGGGCGCGGCGGCGCCGGGCGCGAAGGCGCGGCGCGGGATGAGCCCCGGGACGAGCCCGCTGCTCGGCCCGGGCGGGTGGGAGGGGCGCGGCGCGGAGGCTGAGGCTGAGGCGGGGGCGGAGGGGAAGGGGAAGCGGCCGCGGGCGTGGACGGACGCCGCGGGCGGGACGCGCGGGTTGAGGAAGGTGCGGAGTGCGCAGCATGTGGAGGCGGATGTGGGCCTGGGTGCGGGCCCGTCGGGGCTTGCGGATGCGCCTGTGGTGCGGAGGGTCGAGACGGGGGAGCGGGGCGCGGGGTTGTTGAGTGTCCCGGGCGCGGGAGTGGGAGGGTCGCCGAAGGGGAAGGAGAGGGCGGGGGAGAAGAAGGCGCGGCCGCTGAGCTTTGCGTGGGATGACCTCGCGCTGCCCAGTCCGGTACCGTCGCTCCAAAAGTGCGTCTTTCCGTTACTTGCTGCTCTTTCGCGTCTGGTTTTGTCTCGATCTGCCGCAGATCGGTCTCCTTTTCGACGTTGCATGCCTCTCACAATGTCCCTGCCGACGAGCCGTGTGCTGACCGCTCTGCAGGGTGCTCGACGACGGCCGGCAGCTCGCCCAGGAGCGCGTCGCATGGAACGCCACGGCGACAAAAGCCCTCCTTTCCGAGCGTACGCGCTCTGTCTCGCGCGCACGCGCAAGGACCATCACCACTCCGTCCCCTACCCCGCGCGCCCTCGACCGCCTCGCTGAGCGCACGCTCCTCGGCAGCCAGACCTTCCCCCCAACCGTGCATATCCGCCCGCGCAAGACATCGCGCCCCGACAGAGAGCCCATGCCCGACGTGCCGCGCAGCCCGCACTCGCACGCACACACCCACTCCCGCACGCGCTCGCACGCACACTCAAACTCGGTCGGCACCGCCGCGTCACACGCGCAGACGCAGACGCACACCGACGAGTCGTTCATGTGGCCCGCCGGCGCGCCCTCGGCGCACCGCCACGGCCCCGGACACGCGCGCTCCCACTCGCTCACGACCTCGGCGCGCAAGGTCGCACGCACCGCCGTCGGGTTCTGCGGGATAGGGGGTGACGACGATATGGAACAGGCCTCGGTTGCTGGAGAGAAGGGCGGCGATGCGCAGCAGCGCCCCGCCCCGACGCAGCATGAGGTGGTGCACCTCGCGGCGCCAAGCGCTGCACTTGCCATGCTCTCGCCGCAGCAACCTGCACTTACGCCGTCACCCGCGCCTTCGGGCGCGGGGACGTCCGCGGAGGGCATCGGCATCGCGATCTCGTCGCCGCCGCCGTCGGAGGACCACTCGCAGCGGGAACGCGCACGCGCCGAGCAGGAGGCGTTCCGGATCCCCGCGCACCCGTATGCGCAGGGTGCGCACGCTGCGCCAGCGCCGAAGCCGGCGCGGCCACGCGCGCAGACGCAGGACACGGCGGAGGGCTACAACCGCCACCGCCAGCCGGTGCTCGTGCACCCGTACTCGCCGTACGCGAACCAGCATCCGTACGGCGCGGGGCAGATGCTGACGGTGCGCGACGAGGAGAGCCTGTTCGCGGAGCTTACGCCAGGGCACATCCGCGAGTTCAGCCCGGAGGAGCTGCGCTACTCGCCGCTGGGCGTGCGGCTGGAACCGAGGAGGGAGGAGCCGGCAAGACAGGAGCAGCAGGAGCGCGGGCATCCGTATGGCCCGGCGACAAAGCGCATGAGCGAGTGGGGCTTTGGGGACGCGCTGAGCCATACGCTGCGGCGCATGGGCAGCGCGGACAGCGGGCTGGGCACGAGCGAGGAGCATGATATGCCGAGGATGGATGAAAGTGTTGGGCAACATGAGTTCCTCTCGTCGCCACCGCCAGATTCCTCCTTACCGCCGCCACTGCGGCATCACACGCAGAGCTCGTCGAACCACACCACCCATTCATCGAACCATACTCTCGCATCGTCGCCTATGGAAAACTTCCTTCCGCCATCATTCCGGCGCATTGCATCGTCTGGGATGCTCACAGGGCATTCTTCGACGTCTACCTCATCCCCGGGCATGGTTTCACACGACTCCTCACCGCCGCTGTCCCCCCGTCCCATCAACACCCCAGACGACCTCGAGCGGTTCCGCAACCTGTTTTATCGTCGCCAGCAGACCCCCGATCGTAGCGCCGCCCGCACCCCGGAGGAAGAGTTGGACAGCCCCAACTTCAGCCTGAGCCCGCCACCAAGCCGTCCGTCTGTGTCCCGCCAGGCAAGCGGAGGGAGCATCCCTATCGACATCGGCGCCCGCAGCACGCGGACTGTGAGCGGGCTGACGACACTCGCGCGCCAGCTGAGCGACGACCTGGAAGAGCTGCGCGAGAGTGAAATGAGGTGGGCGCAGCGCTTCGAGGGCGTGTCTCCGCCGGGTGAGCCGAATGTGATCTCGCCGATATCGTCTGGCAGCAGCTCGTCCCCCGATGCGACGTCGCCATTGCGGTTACCGCTGGATAATGAGATGGCGCTGTCGCAGCCGACTATCAACGTTCCAGAAGACATTGAGTCTTCACGAGCTTCGTCTGTGCTGGAAGGATCCCTCCACGGTGAGGCAGTTGGTCAGCACATTCGCTAGTCTGATCTTGCACTTCTCCTGACCACTTCCCGCTCTGCAGAGCTCATCCGGCACGGAATTGTCGAAGCAGTCTCCACACCTCCCGCCTTTGCGACACCTCCCCGCTTCTCTAGCCACCTGTCATTCGTCGACTACGCCGGCGACCGCAGCCCGCGGCACAGCGATGAGCATCCTGCCCGAATTTACTCCCAGCAGTCTAGCTTGGGCGTCCCCACTCCCTCCTCCGCTGCACGCTCGAGCTTCATGACCACCGATACCGGCACGAGCCGAATGTCAGGGCTATCTGATTTTCCTGCACCGCCCTCACAAGTCACCCCTGAGCATACGACGCTGCTCAATTCTTACTTCGCTGACACACCCCGAAGTCAGCCCGAAAATCCCATGGACTCTATTCTTATTCGACCCCGAACGCTACTGCGCGAGCCTAGTCAAGGCACATTCGGCCAGCAGCACATCGGCGAAGCGCTGTAGGGCGCTGCGTTACCTCTTCTTTCCAGATGTATCATTTTAACCATCCGGTCCTAGTCACTCGCTACCTATCTCCTTTTCATACCTTAGAGCATTTCCGATCTCCACATTTGTTTTCGGTCCTGGCATGTCTTTATATTTCAGATATAGCTCTAGTATCATTATATTACTGCTACAAGGTGCTTCCACTGGTACAACGGTGATCCCATTAACAAAAAAGCAAGTGCAAGCCGACAATACAGGATAAGAGTTAGCATAACGAACGGACGTTTCACTCGTCGTATTGCGTCAGCTACGAGAGGAAATTAGCACAAATGGAGATAGGTGAAGGTACAAGGGACTCACATCGAGGGTCAGGGTTCGTGAGCTGTTCACGTCCTGGTCTCGGTAGATACCGACGAGAGAATCACTGCGCTCGTAGAGAGAGCCTTTCAGGCTGATCACGATGAATTGGAAGTTATCAGAAGCATGAGACTTGATGTAATTGGCGATCTTCGCAACGTTCGTGTTGTCTAGCGCGGCGTCAACCTCGTCCAGCACAAAGAAAGGTGATGGTTGGTAGCTGTGATGATACGAGATTAACGATTGGTCTTCGCATGCACACCAACGGCCCACCTGTGAATCGCAAAAAGAAGCGCCAGTGCCGCGATCGTCTTCTCTCCGCCTGACAGTTGCTCCATGTCTCTGAAGCGTTTCATCGGAGGCATAGCATGGTACTTGATACCGGCGGCATACGGTTCCTACGCTATGGATGAGCTAGAAGCTCAGTCTTGAGAAGAATCGGACGTACCTCGCTGTCCTCCAAACTCAGATATGCTACTCCTCCCATGGGCGCTGATTTCCCCTTGGTAAGATCCTTGTAGACTTGATCTATACGGTCCGAAATGTGATTATACGCCTTGTTGAACAGCTCGCATCTTTGGGATGTAATCAGTCAGATCTCTGCATTCCAGGTGGAAGGCGCATGTATGTCCTACCGTCGTCGCTTCACATCGTTGAATTGGTCGCGGGCGCTCTTTGAATCCTTGCGAGCTTTCTCCGCTTCTTTTTCGATGTCTTCTAACTTCGATTCGACATCGTCAAGTCTCATGAAGACTTAGAACGGGCGGCAGTGCGCACAGGGACCGTGTGACTCACCTCTCCATGGCCTTCAAGTTTGGCGCCATCCGTTCAATCTCCGTGGTGAGCTTGGTAATGGAGGCATCCATTTCGGCAAGGATTTCCGGAGATCCATCCTAATAAAACTTGTGTAAGCCGTCGAATGTGATGAATGTGATTGATGCTCTGACCTCCCTCTCATCTTCATCGAGACTCGAGAAGTCGACTTCTATACCATAGTCGGCAACCCGCTTGACGTGCTGAGTCCCCTCATCGTCTTCATCGATATCCATTGCAACTTCGTCACGTAGGTTCTAGACAAAGTATTGTTCAACCATCTGCAGGACTGAAGTTTTGTTAGTTCGCACCTCCTCCATTGGCACATTTTTGAGGCTTCCTGCTAGTAGTGGCAGTTTAATCTCGTCGAGCCTACATTTGCGGTAGATAGTAGAGCGCTCCAGACCGAGCTTCTCAATCTCGTCATTCTGAACGAGTTATAGTGATGAGTGCTGGTACTGAGAAATTATGAGAACATAACATAGCGTACCCTGTTCGCGATCTCCTTCACGACCTGATCGAGAGCCTTCGCCGCTTTGCTGGCATGTTTCTTCGCCTGCTCGACGACCTTACTTTTCTCCTCCAGATCTTCCTGCAGAGTTTTGAGCTCTGTTTGCAGAGTCGTGATCGTCTCCTCGGCCTCAGCAAGTTCTTCCTCAATAGTGGTGCGAGATTCTTGCAGCCGCGCGATGTTTGCTTCCTCAGTCTCGATGATATTGTCGATGGTCTGCAGACGTTCCTCGGTCGTCTTCAGCTGCTCTTCCAAGAAACTCGACCTGTCGAACAGAGCCAGTCAGATCAAACTGACGTGAAGTGCGCATGAATACACACTGGTGTCTGAGTCGCGCCAGCTGTGTATCATACTGCAGCCTTGCTTCACTCTCTGCACGGGCAACCTTGAGCTGTCTCTCCTCATACTCCCGGATGTTCGCAACAGCGATCGTCTGACAGAAGTCCTCGAAGATCTCATCCTCCGCGGCATCTACAACGGACTCCAGTTCTTCGACTTGCTCCTTGATCTTGCTGTGCGCAGTCTGGGCCTTCTTGAGCTCTGGCTGGAGTTGCTTGGTCTCCCGGTCAAGGTGCTTAATCTCGTCTCGGATGCCGTTCAAACGCAGCTTGCAAGCACTCTGGTGAATGATCTCGTGTCAGCCAATTGAACGCGGAAATGTGAGCCGAACATACCAGGTCATCCTTTGCAACCGTGTGAGCAGACTCAAGGCGAGTGATGTCTGCAACCAAGTGCTCATCCGCCTTGCCTCGAGGTTTGGACTTGGCCAGCTCGTTGAGTTGGGCGAGTAGGTTGTCCCGCACGCGTTGCAAACCTGTACGATACCGATATTCAGTTATTTTCCCTCCGTAACATGTAACGAGGACAAACCTTGAACATCCTTCTCATCCCATTTCCGCCCGGTGCCGGTGGAGCTGCGTCCACCGGTGATCAGACCGCTCTTGTGAATGACAGTTCCCTCAAGAGTGACAGCTAAATGACGATATGATGAATCCGAAAGACCAGCCCAGACGGAATTAAAGCATACCTTTGACCTCCTGACCTTTCTCATAGACAACGTAGCGTGCTACGTCCATCGTGTCACAGACAAGCGCATTGCCGCAAGCATGATGTATTGCGCGCTCGACAGCAGACTCATACTGAATGACATCAACTGCAAGACGGGCGCCCTTGGCAAAGGAGCGGAACTTGTCGTTGATGGGCTTCGCCTGGATAGAGTCGAGGGGGATGAACGTGGCTTGTCCTGCACGTTGA
The DNA here is from genome assembly GCA_001687445.1 of Obba rivulosa. Lineage (NCBI taxonomy): Eukaryota > Fungi > Basidiomycota > Agaricomycetes > Polyporales > Gelatoporiaceae > Obba > Obba rivulosa. The sequence continues at coordinate 211,046 of KV722348.1, forward strand.
TTACGCATATACTATAGAATAGCGCGATGCGAGAACGAAGTCAGATGACAATGCCACAGCCGGAGGACTGACTTGAAGTCGTACCTCGATGCAGTCAATTGCAGTCTTCTCCTCATCCACAACCACAGCATCGATGTTGCGGCCAAGTACGACGGACACGGCCGTCTCGTACTTTCTCTGAGTAGGTTTGCACAGATCAATAACTCGGCCACGGACACCTACAAAAATTGTAGTTTTCGGTAATGTCAGCGATGGCTATCCAGAAGTCATTCAGCAGACATACCGGGGAAGATGCGCTGCAGATTCGCCAGCGTCTCCTTGAGCCTCACTTCTCGTTCTGACTCCTTCTGGTCCACGCCGGCCTGCAGAAGCTTGTTGTGAATATCGAGCAGCTTCTCATTGAGTTCCGCCTCCAGTTGCCTAGAGGGTGAGGACATCAGCACAGCTCAACTATCGCGTAATGCGGAACTTACGCAATCCTCGTCCTCTCGGACTGCTGGTTGTTCAGCTCCTGCTTGACCTTGGTCAACTCTTCGTGCAGTTCCGCAACCTTCGACTCGAGCTAGGCGCAGAACAGCTGAATCAGGCTTATGAAAATTGGCACAAATACAAGATATACCTCAGCCTTCTTCTCACTCTGCGTCTGCTTATCTTCGGCCAATTTGGTTGCCTTCTGCTGCAATCGTTCGTGCTTGTCTTGGAGCTGAGCAAGTGCACGGGCGGCGGTCTTCTCGTCACGGCGAAGTGTCTCCAACGCCTGACGCTCCTCGACGGCGAGAGCGCTCGCTTCCGCTTTCCTGGTTGTAATGCAGTGAGTAAAGATTCATGTCTGGGCACAGGGGCGCATACAATCTGCGGTACTCTGCCAAGCTCTCCTCGCTCAGAGATAGGTTGTTCTGCGATGCCCTCCTCTGCGCCTCTATGGACCAGCGGAATCGGTGCTCAGCGCATATAATCATTCGAGTTGAGACGAGATACCTTGCGCAGCATCAGCAGCCCTCTGGACCCTGTCCAGGTCCTCTCGCATGACACGCAGCTGCTGCCTCTGCTTCTCCGCCGCCTCGTGCGTCTTCTCCGCCTCCTCTGTCGCCTTGTCGCGCTTCCGCTCTGAGTGCTTTATCTGCGCCTCAACGCGCACAAGGTCAGGTCTCTGCCATTGGTTGCATCAGACCGATGTCTAAATTCATACAGGACCAATAGGCTGGCAAAACGCACCTTGGCCTCGAGTGCCTTCTCCGCCTTCTTGATGCGCTTTTCCTTCTGCATGACGAGCCCTCGTGCCTTGGCCTGCTCTGCACGCGCCTCCTCGAGCTCCTGGTCGTGCTCGCGCTGCTCCTCGCGCAGGCCCGCGAGCGCCTTGTTCTGGTTCTTGATCTCCTGCGCGTGCTCTTCGAGCTCTTTCTGGATGTGGAAGAGCTTGAAGAGGATCCTGTGCAAGACGAGCTCGTCCTGGCCAGGGACCGTGAATCACTGCGACTAAGAGCGATAGTGTGATCGACGCACCCGTTCCTGGCAGAGCTCCTCGAAGCGCTCCGCCTCGCCCTTCTGCTCTTTATATTGTTTGATCTCCCCGGCAATGCCTCGCCGCTTCGTGAAATTGAACGTGGCGTTCTCTGTGGCCCGCTCTTGCGCCTCCTTTGCGCGCTCGTACTCGCCCGCCAGCTCGAGAGAGCCGCTGATCTGGTCGATGAGGCGCGAGAGCTCTTTGGGGGATTGTGATGCGACGGCTTCAACATCACCTTGGAAAACGAGGAAGTTCTTCGCTTTGACGAGGATGTTGTGGGAGACTAGGGCCGCGTTGTAGGCGGAGTAGGTGACGACCTGACCGTTCAGTTTGTATTCTGACGCGCCAGTGGTAGAGATACTGGTGTATAAAGAATGTGAGATCCTTTGTTGTATCATCGTGAGACCGCTTTCACTCACGTTCGCTGAAAACGCCATTCTTTCTTCTGACCATCTTCGAATACTGCGAGAACCCAGGCCCTTTTGGCAGTGCCCTCCCCTTCGCCTTCACCGTCGTCGTCGTCGTCTTCGTCGGCTTGCGTCTCCCCGGCAGTCTCTCCGTCCGGATTTCTTGCGAGCCGCCGACCCCGGTAGACCAAGTCTTTCAGCTGGCTACTCCGGAGCTGCGCGCTCTTGACGCCTAGGACGAAGGAGATGGCGTCCATGAGATTCGACTTCCCCGCACCATTGGGACCAATGACAGATGTAAAATTCGTAAAGGGACCGATTGTTTGATGGCCTCTGCACGATATCATGTTAGAGCAGACCGTTAACGCGAGGAGAACAAGACATGCCTGTACGACTTGAAGTCGCACACCTCGATACGTTTCAGAGGCATGTTCAAACACGACCAATAATTTTAATGTTCGTGGATGAGCTCCCGGGACAGCTAGGCACTGGAGACGAGCACTGGAGGGTCCCGGAAGCGGATGAAAGGCTCAACAACGCGAGACGCGTCTGTGGCTGAACGAGTTCAGCAGCCCGCTGCTCTGTCGGGCAGCGCCTACCGTGGGTATTTTTGCCTGATTCAGCCTCTTCATCCCGATGTCTATTACATCTTGTTGTCTCGGCCTACATCCCCATCCATCACAAACACTTCAAATTTTGATTTTTGTCGAACAATATCGCGGCGCAGCTTGGTTCATTGCCTCTATCCGTGTCGCTGGTTCCCGCCCGAACTTCGACTGCTTGACGACTTCTGATATTCCCGCCCGTGTCCTCTGGACAAGGGCCAGCCTGTGCGCATGCGGCTACTTCCCGCCCGTGAATGTACCACGCGCAACGATACAGTCGCATGGATTGCGCTCACTGCCGACAGCGCGCCCTGCACACTGTCTTTATCGCCAGGGATACTATACCTCATAGATTCTCTTTTCTGGAACGCGCATAACCATACTCGTGTCCCTTGGAGTTTGTACCACATGTCTATCGACTGGTGCGCAGTGTCGTACCCGAGCTCCCCAGTCCCGCATGTAGGACATTCTGTTAGCGGGAACAGCCGCGCGCAGAGGGCCCCGCAGGTAGGACCGGGAAGCCGAGGGCATCACACATCGATCACGAGAAAATCTCCTGCCTCCTCTTGGCATTCCAACTAGTGTACGACAGGCCCTGTTTCTCCCCCAACACTTTGCGCCGGAAGTGTTGTCGACGTAGCAGACCAAGTACTCCGGAACCTCGTGCCCAAAATGCAAGCTATGAATGTTTTGAGGGTGTCGTCAAAGTAGGGCCTGTATCGCGACGAATGCAGAAATGGGTGAGCTTGCAGCGCCAGAACGGTTCTGGCTCGACCGTTCTGGTGTACAAAGCCGGAGACCATGCCTAGCCTAGAGGACATGGTGACGGTCGCAGAATATGCCATCCCCCGCCTCTTACAAAGCACCCTCGCCTGACTCTCCACTGTCTTCTGTGACATCTTCATGGCCCCTCAGCCTGGGGATGCTGAGAAGATAGATGATGAGTCGCACTCTTAAATGCCTCTTGAATGCGGGGGCGATGCTCTTCTGACCTATCGTCCGAGGCCAAAGAATGAGGCCAGACATGAAGCGACTAGCTGAGCACGGGGATTTGGAATATGCAGAAGGGCCTGTTGGCCCTGAGTGCCGTGCGTGTGTTGACCGGACGCCTTCGTCAGTCCCCTCCGCGGTAGCAATGGTGCTGGGTTGAGAACGTCAGGGTCGCCACATCCAATCTATCCGAGATGCGCACCGGGTTCTCAGTTTCATTTGACGCATGGTTTGTGCGCTCGGTAGTCGATTTTGCGGGACTGCCTTACTGGATTGCGGCTAACTGTACAGTCCGAAAGAACGTTCGGAAGGCCCTGGCTGCATGGCGTGCCTAACGCTCATGCGTTCGTCCCGATCCATGCCGGTGTTGTGGCTGGCTCTTTATCAACGAGATCTGGCAGTATGCCAGTGTTCGGAACCTCGCAATGTAGGGTCCTGGCTTGGGAATCTGGTGTCGGAGTCGGACACTCCCAGAAAACCTGGCGACTGTACACTAGCATGGCAGCAGGTAAACCAGCGACTTCCATGCGAGGACTCAAGATCTAGACGCGGATTTTCGAGGCCCGTGAGACAGTCGTCTGGGATGACACGAGTAACGAAGCATAGTAGGTTTGGATAGTCATATTGGCGAGATGATGTAGAGGTTATGAATGGATCTGGATGTAGGGGAGGCAGATCAGACGAAGTTGTTCCCGCCGTGCAGCGTCCAAAGTCGACGCGTCGTAGTCTCGTCCAATGCATGAGCAAGTTCGACGTGGATGAAACGGTGAAATCTTCGAGATGCTGCGGCGGTGAGCTCACGGAGGTCAAGTATTTATACTGACTGGGACTTCGACGATTGGCATTGTTGCATAATGCATCCCCGTCTGGTATCAATGTTACGAGATTGTGGTACATTCGAAGAGGGGACAAACTAGATAAAGAGGGTAGATAATGTCCTAGCCATGGATTGTCACGAGAACAACAATTCCTTTATTGAACGAGACGAAGCAATACAGGGGAACTGCGACTGTGGCGGATATAGGGCGAGCTTAAGGCCAGACACTTCGGGCAAGAAAATATTGTTTCTCTCCTTCCCTCATACGTAACGCCTGTAGATGCCGAGTTCGAGTCTAGGGAACCAAGGCGTTTCGAGCAAGGGATGGAGATGCATGTCACGGGGCAGCTCTGCATGATCATATCATGGACATCTTAATTGTATCAGCAACTTAGAACTGTCACGGAGGTAACTGTAGCCAAAAAAGAGCAGACATCTATTGTAGTCGCACCCTGAAGTTCGCATTCAGGAGCCGTGGTGGCAATGTCTGTGACTCGCCCCTTGAAGCGAAGACAGCCACTGTTGAAACGCTGAGCTCCGAGATACACCGGTGTAAAACCCACATCCAGCTAGAAGGAAGCACAAAAGGATGTCTCTATTCGGTTCAAGGAGAAAGAGGCCTATTGCTCAGCCGTGTCTGAACTTAAGAAAGGAAGCAGAAACGGTCTTCGACAGGATGAAAGCGTGATCGCTCTTAATTTGGCGAAACCTTCTCACGGCCTGAATGCTACCGGCTGTCGCTATCGACTGACTTCAACGAGCGGTAACATCCCTCTGTTTCCACCGGCTGCTTGACATGGACCTCTTTCATGCCTCTGTTACCCCATGGAAGCAACTCGCTCCGATACAATAGGGTACGCGCCACAGACAGGGTTCAAGGCAGGGGTAAGGTTCAGACGTATTCGCAGTGACAGGAAGTGCCTTCGCGAAGTATCCACTCTGCGTGAGGACGTAATATGTACGTTCTTCTATCTAGGAGTTTGTGTGGCAGTTGTTGACCTTCGTACAAACGTTTGCAGAACTTGAGGCTCGGTATATGGTCGCTGTCCGAGTGCGAGGGACGCAATTCACCCTGGTGCTACCTCGACGGCGCTGTTTCTTTAAGTCTTCTACTGCTCCTAATTGCGAAGACATTCCCACTTCCTCAGACATATACCTATTTCTACGATTTGCAAAGCCCCCACGCTACTTGAACCCGCTTGGAGCAATTGCACAAGTAAGCGGACGTCTAGAATACGCTATTGGGCTTTCGATTGCGCATCTCGCTGATCTTGCGGCTTCCAGGCCGCCGGTCGGTTGGATGTTCTGTGTGTTGGATTTAGAGTTCGTCTTCCACGCAAGACTATGAAAAAGGATCCTCGTGCTCCAATCTCCGCTGTACGCCTTGTCGTCGCTCACTTCCACGACCACCGCTTCAGCGCCACTGCTTACAGCGCCTCTTCCCTGAAGTGGTGCTTCTCAGTTGTAAGTATCCGGCTGTATAACAGTACTCTTGCCCTCTGATCACATGCCATCTTTAGAAAGGACAGTGCAGTCGTGTAACTGCCGCATTTCCTGACCGACCGACCTTCTAGATCCACAACGGTCCTGCCAAGTTCCCAGAGCTACAATCCATAGTTGTTCAAATCGCACCTTATCAGGACGTTATCCATCTATCACCCTTGCGTCGACCGGGATTCACCTTCCAAACATCTCCCGCCCGCAGAGACGACTGTTTCTCTCTCAGACGTTAGCATGTGTGGAGTTAACTGGTACCATGCGGGGCTGGTGGTACTTCTACTTGGCACCGGACAACTTGCGCTCGCTCAAGATATTGCGGATGACTGTGATCACATACATCGGATTTCAATATTATATTTACATTAGTCTAATCTACGGTCGGTGTCTCGCCCCAGGGCGAGCTCGCACTGCTACTCCGCAGTGCCGTATTCTCGGCCACGCGAGATCCGTTCTCGCTTCTCGTATAGCTCCGGGTCGGACGAGCGTATCCCAGCCGCCTCAGGGCGGGTAGCGGGCCCGCATCAGTGATATGTAGTGCGCGGACAATCGCGCCCTTGGCGCCCTTACACTAGCGGACGCCGACGGAAGAAAGCTTCCGCCCCGCTTTCTTCCCATTCCTCACGTCGGTCGCTAGGTAAGAAATTCCGTGTCCTCTCAGTGGCCCCGATCTCGTCTGATGCCCCGCTACGTCGTCCGCTAGTCGCGCGCCGTGAATTGCGGGTCTTGTTTGTCGCGCGAAGCGCTCCGCTACCCACCCACCTCCCTAACACATCTCTCTCCTTTAGCGCTACGAGTACGATTAGTGCTACATAGGTTCAATCAACGAGGCCGCCGGCAGCTGACCGCGCTGCCTGGAGGTCGTATTCGGCTAATCCTTTGGCCCATGCTCTGAGTACTAGAGCGGCAGATTAGACCCATGCGCATATTGCATACTAATTACCTAATGCGGTGGCGAGCCCTTAACTCACCGGGGTGTAACGAATCCTTCAGGTCCGCTTTGACCTTCAATACGATCCATCCGTCCATAACCTTCATTGGCGAAATCGCCCAATGTCCTTGGGTTGTCCACGGCCTCTACCGCTCCCTCCCATATCTCAGCAACGCTTTTGTCTTGAGAAAAAATAGGGCTATATTCATCGGCGCAGATCGCCTTCTGCGCCACATCTGCAGCACTCTCACTCTTTAGATACCCTGAAAAATCCGAGGCCTCTCTAGCTAGCAACTTCCACCACGACCATCTCGCCTGTTCTCGATCATCGATTTGGGCTTACACATACACAGTGCAAGACCACCAACAGCACTAGAGCAACCTTGTACATTATGCACACGCCACTTTCCGTCAATTTCCAAGTTCGGCGCATCCGGAGGCATCCCCTCTCAGGCTCTGACGAAGACACCAGGTGCAAACCGCCTCATCGTACTACCCGGGCGTCTCTCGGACGCTACCCATTCTGGTAGTCGTTATCTCGCGGATGCCATAGAGGGCGCTTTGGGACAGGCATGCCTCTTGTGGAAGCAATACTGATTGGATCGGTCTTGATCATCGCCACTCCGGGATCTATACACATGCTTGACTCGAGGATTCCACGAGCAGCAGCATGGGCGACCTTTGTCTTCCCCACACAGCACCCAATGCATACTGGAGGAGAAACTGTTTCTCCGAAGTTTTCTATCAGCTTCAGCCTCAATTGGCTCTGCGCGTCCATTCGGCCTCCATGGCTGGTATTCAGGTACTTCCCAGCTTGATCGAACTTGGAGCTCTCCCGGGAGCACTTCAGCACCTCCGTGCTCTAACTTCTGTATCACTCGCACTCAGGGTATCGCCAACTCTTTCGAAGGTACGCGTGCAAATACGAGCATCTGTTCCTGATGGTCGCGGCAGATCCATACGCGAACGCATTCGCTGTTAATAAGGCTTGACACCCCACCCGAGCTTAACGGGGATGGCCGGTGTGCATAATAGCTGATGTGAACGGACGCCAGCCATCGCTACACCGTCATCTACGGGCCTGACTACGTATGCTATCGGAAATTCTATCTACTCTACAAAAATCTGTAGAACATGCCATCACATCAGTAATCGGTCTTTGCCCCGCATTCGCGGAAGCGAGGCTGATATTTAGCAGCACAGTACCGTTGGGGGTCTGTTGGCGTGAGTCATATAATACATCTAGTTGTCTTAGCTGGTTTGCGCAGCGCTAAGCCAGAATCATGGACGTCTTGTGCCGATGATACCGTCATCATATAGTACCCGAGTCTGTGGGCGGATATCTGGTGCATGCCCAGGACACAAGAAATCTTCCTCGGAAAACCGGGAACATCTAGACGGCCCGAATTCGTTCACTTGAATCCGACCCTACTGTAAACCTTTTAATTATAACAATTGGTCACGTCACGCTTGACGATTGTATTGTTATCTTTCATGGATGTCACGTCACGCTAGGCGTCGAATTGTTATGGGTCGGACAATGTCAAAATGGCCTCAATTTGCATTTGCGAACGTTTTGGCCGCATTTTAAGACTTCTCGGCATGTTTAGTAGCTTATTGTAATGCACTGCACCACAATTAGAGGCTCCAGGAGGTCTTCAACCTCGCGCAATGCGAACGCCCATCGATGCATTGCTGGCGCTCGGAA